>KN472669.1:2881-21884 GCA_000787095.1 Periophthalmodon schlosseri
GTCTTCCTCAGTGATGATGATGATGTCCACACGGCACGCGCACGCCCACACGCACGAGCCCAGACACAAACACAGAGGAGCGCGCGCGGACAAAGCGTCAAACCAGCATCACAGCGAAAACAACTTTGCCTCGGCGTTTGACCGCTCTTACCTCGGGTTAAAGTGATGGCCAAAGTTAGGATCCACAGCGCTGGCATGGTTCACCCGCGCGCGTTCACATTCCTCCGCGCGCCCGCCGCTGCACACACCGCGTCCCGAGCGGATGACTTCCAGCGGAATCCTGCGTGAGTCATGAGAGGCTGATCCCAAACATCCAAGCCTCTTCTCCCCTCTCTCTCGCCGCTCTCTCTCCTCTCCTCTCTCCTCTGCCCTTCCGTTGCGCCTTTTCCTTCCCTCTGCGCTCTTTCCGCTCGCTCTCCGCACGTTTTCCGCTGTCCTCCCGCGCGTCTGATCAATCTGTCGTCACTTTGTGTTCAGTTATTATTGTTGTCGGTTTCCTCTGTGCGCTTTGGAGCCGGAGCAGCGCTGTCTGACGGTTCCCCTCCTCTCTCTCTCTTTCGCTCTCCTCTCTGTGTCTCTGCCTCACTGGCCCCTCGCTCAGGGCTCAGTGGCGCCCCCTTCCTCCGTACACGCCCCCCTGTTCGCTCAGAGGGGCTTCATGATAAACGCTTTGTAAGAACGTTAACCGTGACAGAAAAACACGCGTGATGTGCGATAGCCGCGTGTGATGGAGATGGGGCTGATAAGTGTCCGGCTTACACCATGTTCTGCTCCACTTCTGATCCAGCGGGCTCCGGGTTTTCAGGGAGGAATTAGGAATTGTTTTGTTATCTTTAGACAGAGCTGGGTAGGAGCCAAAAACTGTGCTCAACTGTAGGACCGACTGTAGCTCAGTCCGTAGAGCCTTTGTCCACTGCTCTGACAGTTCAGATCCCACTCTCAACATAAACACTGGTAGAAGCAGTAGATCCACTGACCCACAGGTTGGCTCTCACAGATGAATGCTGTTGTTGTGTCCTTGGGCAAGACACTTAAGCCACCGTGAATGGTTCCTTGATGTAAAGCACTTTGAGTGTTAAAGTAAGAGGTGTTACTTCAAAATAATATTACTCAAGTATAAATACAATGTAGTGGTCCAAGATATTACTCAAGTAAGAGTAACTTAAACAGTAACTGTTGGGATGTAACATCTGATTTATAATTTGAAGGACAAAATATTAAATGATGCTCAATATCTGGAATTTTCAAAAAGATATAGACGCAAAAGTGAAAAACTAAATCATATCTGAAGGAGCTGAGAGAAACAAATGTTCAAATCATTTCATATTGTAACATAAAGCTCAAGTCACTTTAGACTCACTCACAGAGGGAAGAGGAACCACAACTTTTACTCAAGTAAGAGTACTGTTACTTCAATAAAATGTTACTTAAGCAGGAGCTGTGGTGGATGGTAACGAAGTTAAAGTAGTAAAGTACTGTACATAAGGAGAATTTTTAGGTATCTGTACTATACTTAAGTACATTACAGTGGATACTTTTTACTTTTACTTCACTACATTTGAGAGCAGTATCTGTACTTTCTACTCCACTACATTTTTGAACAGGACTGACAAGTAAAAAGTACTGTTCATATGATTTGAAAAGTTATTTTTACCATGTTCGTGGTAACATCCTGACTAAAGTTTTCAAGTTCAAGCTTGGGCTTTGAGCAAACAAAAATAAATACACAAAATTCATGAGAAAAATTAAGAAAAGAATTCGTATTGTTACTGTGATCGAAATATGTCTCATTGTATTGCATCAGTATTACTGCATTTACACTTTAACAAATGAACAACACTAGTGTGAAATACTTTTACTTTTTACTCTTAAAGTAAATGGGTACTTAAATACTTTTACTTAATTAGATTTTTTTATGTGATACTTTACTTTTCTTTTACTTGAGTACATTTTGACCTCTGTATCTGTACTTTTACTGCACAAACGTGACTCTTATTGGAGGAGAGCCTCTTCCTGCTCGTTTCCATGGGAATGCTGTTCCTTTGGCTATAATCTTCCACATCTATCTCTGTGGAGAATGTTCCGAAGTATGGCTTTAACTTAGTATTTCCACAGAATCATGCAGGTGCCACCTCCAGAAAGTTCCATACTGTAGCTTTAAAATAGAACCATGGATATTTATATTAGCTTTTGTGTAGCTACAATATTTATGCAGAGAAAGCTCAGAACGGTTCAGAATAGTTTTCTGATTCGAGTTGCTTTGACAAGAGACGGACGGGACCTGGAATCTGACTTGGTTTAAAGTATTGTGTGGTTTTTGTGTCATGTTATAAAAAATCTCTGTAAACGGGGTTGAAACGTGAACTTTAAAACCAGTCAAAACATGTCCATCAAACAAAAGAATGTGTGATCAGCAGTTACAGTAGAGGTATAGTACATGTAGTACACGTATATTTGTGGCTCCACAAGGATCCACTTCAGGGGACATCTTCAGGAAGTAGACCGGTCCCTGTGTGTTGACAGCGGATACGACTCAGCTCTAAATTCATCAAAATCGATTTTTTATGGTGAATCGGGAAAGTCGATTCCCATAGAAAAGAGCCGCATTTTCAGCTCCTGCTCTGATCTGCTGAAAATAGCAGAGAAGAGGTATGGTTTGATGGACTTCATGGACTAGTATTTATAGTAATCATGAAACAAAAAGTGGGCTCTAAATCAGGAAGTTGAAACTAAAGCCAAAGTATGTAACATTTTAGCCAAAAATGGCCTGAAATAAAAGCATGTATTTTCATCTTGGTTGTGTTTGTTGCACTGAAAAACTCTGAACAAACTTGCACCTCCACAAACCTGACTCTTTACATGAAGGAACTGCTCACCCATTCACACATCAGTGCACACAGACACTGGGGGCGAGGTGGGTTAAGTGTCTTGCCCAAGGAGACAACGACAGAATTCATCTGTGGGAGTGGATCTGACCACTCAACCAATCATGTTTATGTTGAGACCGGGATTCAAACCGGGATTCGAACCACCAACCTTTGGAAAGTAACATACTGTAAGGATTTTTTTTTTTTTTTTACCAGCACAAAAACAAACCCAAAAGAGCCGATTCTTTGAAAAGAGCCCATTACAGTAGAGAGTTTAGTAATTGAATCTGCTCCCTCCTCACTGTACTGTTACTGTAATTTCAGCAATTCCAGCTCCCACAGATGAACGCTCTCGTTGTGTCCTTGGGCAAGACACTTAACCCCCCTCGCCCCCAGAGTCTGCGTGCACTGGTGTATGAATGTGTGTGTGAGTGGGTGAGTGGTTCCTTGATGTAAAAGCTTTGAGTGTCTTGAAGGTGATAAGGTGCTATAGAAAAATGTGTTTACTTTTTATTTACCCAATAGTAAACCTCATTTATAATCACGAAAGCATTTCTGGTCATTTAAAGGTATTGATTACTTGAGCCCATATTTGAAAAGTCCATATTTGTGAACAGCATAAGAGACGTCCCCTCCACTCATATCTGTTTCTTATGCTTTTATCTGATCTTACTTGTCTATATGATGATGAAAAAACAAACGGGCCAAATAATGTACAGTTCTTATGTTCCAAGTTCTTCAGCATCTCAAGTCCAATCAGAGCCAAGCTGTGTGGAAATATAGCACTGCACTGCCATCGCATGGACACTGTGGTGAACTGCAGGGAGAAGGGTTTGTGTTAATACAGTACAAAGAAATCATGCAACACATGATTGTAGTGTAAGTCGGTTTACCTTTATTAAAGATGTGTAAGTATATTATTTAGCACTTTTTAGCAGTAGTGGGACGTTACTTTGTAAAAGTAGTAAAGTGAGTACTTTTTACTTTTACTTCATTACATCTGTGAGCAGGTATTGTATGTACTTTCTACTCCACTATATTTTTGAATAGGTCTGAAAAGTAAAATTATTTTTTTTTATATTATTGCCTGAGACCTTCTGAAAACTCTTTTACTTTGTACTCTTTAAGTACATTTTTAAACAGTACTTTAAACAGTATTTTTTAAAAGGTACTGTAATACTTTTACAGTAGATTTTTGCTCCAGTATCTGTACTTTTATTAAGTAACAAACTTGAGTACTTTTTCCAGCACTATTTTTTAGTAGTATGTGCTCACATCATAAGGTTCTCTGTGAAGGGTCTGCCAAGTTCTTGACTCCATGGAGATGTCATTGCTTTACTACAGTCCGGCATTAAATGTATCAATCTCCACGGAAGCAATAAACGTGTTCATTTTCTTCGTCTGGCACAGAATAAAAGCAAGGAAGAAATGTTAAATGCCAGACTGCGGAACATTCCAGGCATTACCATAACATTTCCATGGAGACAAGCATGTGACAAACCCTCTAGTAGAAAAGTTACAGGATGCACTTTTAAAAACCTGCACCCATGAGCCCCCATCGCTCTGTTTGATAAGCTCCTTCATGTTGTCAGTGTTCTCCCCGTGGAACTTCTGAGCAGAATCTTCAAAATCCAATTAAAAATCCCATAAAGTCGGTCTCAAGGGGGCGCCATAAAACTGAGGCAAGCCCGAGAACGAGAGCAGAGGCCTGTGCTACACTTTTACTGTCAAGAAATGTTCCTCTTTCCTGTTTGAATTGAAGTCGTACATTTGTTCACCTTTACCTTTAATACGTTTTTGTCATAATAAAACATATGGGCAGGTCAACGCTATTAGCAACAAGATATGAGTCACTTATTTTGAGTAGTCCAGTTTGAAATTAAATATGGGGAAATAATTTATATTCAACAGTGAGGCGGCAGTGAAAGCAAACTGTTTTTGTGTCCTTAGGCAAGACACCTCACCCACATTGCCTAGTATGAATGCAGCGTGTGCGTGAGCGTTGGTGGTGGTGGGAGGGGCCAAGGGCTCAGATTGGCAGCCTCACTTCTGTCAGTCTGACTAATCTTTCATGATTCATATATTTGAAAGAAGTTCAGCTGGTAGGGTCTGTGTACACTGGTGTGTGTGTGTGTGTGTGTGTGTGTGTGAATGTGTGTGTGTAGCTATTCAGCTCATTTAAACACATGTATTTCTTAGTTAGCTTTGTCACTGTTAGGTGTAGTTTGTGACATGGGCAATCGTAGAGACTGTAGGCGTAGATTGACAACCACATCTTTGTCAGTCTGTCCCGGGGCGACTGGGAGAAGGCAGGTTTGTCTAGTATAAGGCACTTTTAGAGGTAGTTACAGATGAAGTACCTCTCTCTCTCTCTCTTTTCTTGTTAATTGGCTGCCATCGGTTGTTTCTGAACGTTCACTCTTCACTGTGATTGGTTAAATCCACCTGTCACTCACTCACTCAAAGCATGACAGAGGCTGACCAATAGAAGAAGTGGGTGGGGATTAAAAAAAAGCAAGGCATCACATAACGGGGTAAGGGTTTGTGAGAGCTAGGGAGACAGATTTCAATACTTACTTACTCCTTACGCAGTGTAAGAGTGAAATAAAGGTCAGAGGTCAATGAACCCAGATGCATGTTTATTAAGGTCAACAACTCAACTTTATTTGAACAGAAGCCAAACCAATAGAACAACACTGTCATGAGAAAAAAGTCGACCTCCATGACATCATCATCGTGAGCCGAAGTTTACAGAGGAATAGACCCCGGCGATGACATCATTACCACAAGCCGAAGTTTACAGAGGAACAGACCCCGGCGATGACATCATCACCGCGAGCCGAAGTTTACAGAGGGTCAGACAGGTGCGTTCAGGTGTGGACAGGACCAAAGGAAGACTTCAGTTAAACGCTCAAACAAACATGGACTGATAGTACGGACTAGCATCGACGCTAACATGATGCTAACATGAGGCTAACATGGTTAAATGGGACCGCACTGCAAAAATGAAATTAGTTAAAATGACTTGATTCAGAATTATGTTTTATTTAAAGGTGCAATATGTAAATTTTCTATTGAATGTTCACCGACTGCTTGTCATATTGAAGATGTCTGGGTTGGTTTAGGTAGAATGTTCCACAGTATGGCATTAAACTATCTATCTTCATGAGGATAGATAGTAGATAAGAAGTAACAGCTCAGATCTGTGGAGGGCTGATCCCACTCACAGTAAGAATGCATGTATTTTGTAGCCTGTTGAAAACGCCTGTAACTGAATCATTGCAAGACAATTTTAATGCCATACTGTGGAACATTCCAGGCAAAGTAATATCATTTCCGTGGAAACAAGCAAGGGGCAGACTCATTACCAGAAAAGTTACATGGTGGCAGTTACATAAAGTTTAGATGTATGTAATTATTGGGCATAATTATGACTATTTCTCAGTTGGTCATTTTTAAGCCCATTTAAACCAGAGGTACGCATCCAATTTTCAAAGCAGCACACAGAAATATGTCGGCCATTTTGAAGTTGGAAAATTTCTTGACCCACTGGCAAAATTGGAGTTGCAAAATAAGCTAAACCTGATAGTACACAAATCTATATAAAACTGCTGAAATCAAGTTGAATATTGCGATTTCAAGTCATTCTTCCTGATGTGTTTTTTTGCAGTGCGGGGGCGGAGCTCACACACACACACGCGTACAGATAATTCAGACATGGACAGGCCTGGTGCATAATTCAGGTACAGGAGAGTGTCTTTGTACGATCAGTGGGACCTGTCAATCAAAACGCAACAGCAAAATTGAAAAAAAACAAACAACATCAATAATCGCTACATTGGGCGTTTAACGGCTAAACGCTGAAAATCGAAGGTTAAAGAGGGGGTATTTTACTTGAATGGGGTATTAAAGAGGGAGTATTTACTTCTATGGGGTAGTAACTGCTAACACATAACATATTTAGATCACCATCTTTGAAAACGCTATACCCGCCGAAAACAATATATTTTATTAGTTTCACTTTCGTTTTTGACGCTCTGAGTCCTGCCTCCCTTTGCTCTCCGTGCTAAGTCACTCCCCTTTCAGAGCACTGTCACAACACAATCAGCTGCATCCCACTAATGAAACTACTGCACATCACATCAGGTTTGTCAAGTTGCTGTTACAGTTTTGTATCATGTTTTTTTTTTAAATATATTTATGGAGAATTGTCATGTGGGAGTATGGGTGACGTAGGCTTGTGGGCAGGGCATTGGACAGTATTGTACAGCTAACCGTAAGGAGGGGTTCAATAGTGCCCAGGTGAGATCACTAGATTACTCAAACATGCATGAATTACATGTAAAACATCTGGCATGTTTTTGATGAACGTTATAACATGGTAGAAAGCTAAAACAAAAAATTGATTTTGCACAATACCCCCTCTTTAATATCCTTTTGACATCACACAAATGTAAGTCTTTACTTTATCGGTTTTGGCTAAAGTTGTTTTTTGTGATTTGTTGTTGCGAGTTGACCTTCAGGGCCACCGTAGTGTGTGCAAGTGTGTACGGGAGCATCAGTAAAGGCATCACTATGTACATGAACTCAAAACTCAAAAATACAAAAACGTACACGCTAAAACGCTTAACCTTCAAGTTTCGGGATTTCTAAAAACAAATATGAATTAACGACTTGAAAATTATGAACATCTTTAACCAAACATAATTTAAAATGTCTACAAAGGAGAAAAGAGGAGGGATGAGTGAAGTCGGCCATTTTGGAGATGGACAGTTAAGTGATGATCAATATTGGGACAGTAACAGACTTGAAATTGAACTTTATGATTACAGATTAGACCTTTTATAACCAGGGCTGAACACATTTATGATGGCAGAAAAACTTTTAATGTCCCATATTTGTTTTTTTTAAGGCTTTTAAAACGAAAATTGGTCACCTTGGCATTTTTACTTGTCAAATTTCCCCAATGTGTTGTGTGGCTACAAAACTGGTACATTTATATAGGTTACTATTGGGTTATTAATTGAGTTGGTCTAACTTGTAGATTTCCAATACATCCAGAGGTAGTTACATCTATGACCATACATGTTTTGAATGTATGTAAAAATGATGAAATTAAATAATGATCCATAAGACTTGTCTCTCATGATAAACCTGTCCCTACTTCTCATCTCTACACACTAGCTTCTCATGCAAGCCACATGCTGTTAACACACTAGCTAACAAAATGCAAATACACGTCTGGTACAGGTTTAATCTATGTCACATTATTCAAGTAAAATTAGATTGTTCATTAGGGAGACAAGGCCTAACCCTGATCTGCCCAAAAAGAACCAATCAATGGCTGAAACATGAGGAGAAAGTTTGATAGGTATGATTGTTCAATGGCTATGCATTTTTCACCTGTATCTGAACACATTCTGTCTTGCCCCAGAACAGATATATTATACGAGCAGCTCATGGGGTCAAAATATGTCATCTGATTAATAAGCGTGTGCGTTAGCATGCTAGTTGTTAGCTTAACCGTGACGGCACAGCTCTTATAAACTCATCACCGATCAACTCAGAATCCTAAAGGTAAATGAGGGGTAACTTTGGGTCATTGCAAACTGTTTAAAATGAACTAGTTTTGTTTTTCAGGTTTTAAGATGGCAAAATCAGGTACCGTGCCTTTAAGATACTACCCAAAAAATACCACCCAAAATCTAAATATTCATGAAAAACGACTAACCCTGCATAGAATGAAAAGTCAAAAGGTTGTATCATTAAACTAATCTATGCTAATATAGTGAAATGAAAGAATGAAATGACATTCGACAATAACTGAGCTTATCTCTGCAGAGTTACACTCCTGACACACTGAGCAGCTAACCCACTATTCAGGAAACAAAGGACCAAACCTATGTCTGCGTAAACACTATCTTTACAGTAGACCACACTGGTATCACATACTTTAAGATTTTGGTCAAATTTGCCAATAGAACAAATGAGATGAATCGCCCCCTGCTGGTAATAATAAGTAATGTAGCATGATAAATTAGCAGCACAGCAATTAGCTACATGTTGTTAACTGAGCGATGCTTTGAAGTCATTTTAATTACTGAAATGAAGAGAAAGAGTAAGGTATAGCTGTATATGTACTTGCATGGAAATGCCTGGGGAGGGCGCTGTGATGTAAAGGAATAAAAATAAGCATGTATAATGAACATAATGTCATTACTTAAACATGTGCAAATGAAACAAAAGATATTTATATTTGTTGTTTTTATGAGGACAGAGCTTTATAATTCAAGGTAAAAAAAAAAAAAAAAAAATTAAATATATGAGATATTAGAAGTTTAGCTATAGGTACACTATAGTACTGCTGCTAGTCCATGTATGCTTTTGATGAAGGAAAAACTCCATAAATGCTCAAAACGTAATTTTGCATAATTGGTGGTTTACAGATTCTACAATGTAATGATGTCATCCTGCCACATGGGGGCAACAGCCAAATTTTCCTATTGATAATATGCTATACAATAAATATCTAAAAGGAAAGATCACAAATGTTGAAATGTTCATGATGATGATCATTAAAAATAAATCAGCTGTGTACTGTCTGCATCTAATTATTAAAAGTTTTATTGTCCAAAATTCAGGAAGTGCATGTTAGCATGCTAGTTATTGCTAGCATTAGTGTGACGGCTAAACTTCGCTCTGGCCTCGGAAAGTTGGGAAAAGCACTTTTAAACTCATCGCTATGAATCATTAGGATGCTCTGAATGCATAAGGTAATAACTTAACCACTGCAAACCGTTTGAATTGAACTAGTTCACTTTTTCACGTTTTTAAGATGGTAAAAATCAGCGCCTTTAACTCTATTCATTTTAACTGCCCCCTCTGTATTAACTAGTACTGGGCTATAGAACATTGTGATGTCATCTGAAACCCAGCAATATGAAAACTCATGCAGTTCAAAGCAACATTAGCCAATTTAGCTTAGTGCCTTTCTTGCTAGCTCCTCTACAGACTCACCAATGAGGAGGGGGGCATTGATTGTACCGACCCCAGAGAATGAGAATGAAAGCGGGGGGAGCCGGGGTGAAGGTTGTCCCGGGCAGACTGGGTGATTGATTAAAGAACTCAGCGCTTTGGAAGTGTTCAGCCCAAAATCAGGAAGAAAAGGGACGTTTTAAGTTCCTGAATGACTTTCCGGTGGCCTTACCCAGACTCCGCTTGGCCACGTGCCTGTCTCGGGAATATCACCTTGGCTTGCGATCAGTCTGGGGCCCTCAGACTCTTAGTTAGATTGCAATCAATTTAAGACAGAGCCAAGAGTGGATAGTTTATGCCAAGGCGGACGTGTAGCTTTAATAGGTTGCATTCTCAATATTCTAGAACCTCTATAGTTTAAACAGAGCTGGAGACAGGTCAGACGTCTGTGGTGGAATCTGCTGTGTAACTGTCCGACTGCAGATGTGTTGACCTGATCTGTGTCCGAATGTCCACACTATTCCCCACTTACGGCACTATTTAGGAGTCGCATATTTTTTGTGGTGTCCGAATGACCAGTGAGGGAAAAAGTAGTGCGCTCAAAATTTACCACAATGCACCTTGAATAGTAGTGGGCATCGGTGCTCGCTAGACCGGTCAATAGAGACCACAAGGCACTGCGAGAGTTGGAAAAACAATAGTGGACAGAGACAGGTATTTAACTGGACACAACACGACTGAATGAAGCAGATAGAAGTGCCGGTTTATCACACTGTTGATCCTGATTATGAATAAAACACTCTTAAATAAACTGTTGCTGTGTAAAACTGCTAGCGTTAGCCGCTTACTTAGCTTGAGCTGTTAAAAGAGCGAGAATTTCCACATCTCAGACAAAAATTTTAAAAATCTAGTCTGTTGACGTGAGATCCAGCTTGATGAAAACTGTATGATTATTATTAGTCCATCAATACTTGTGCCAGTCCAGCCTTTAGACTTTTTTTCATCTAGACCCAGAGTCACGTGACCTGAAAGTAGTGAGCTGTGTGTTCAAATCTCTCTGTGAATGAGGCTTTATAGAGTCGGCTAAAGAGTGCGGGGCTGTGTAGTGAATGGGGGGTTAGGGGCTAGGAAAGACATTCGGACACAGACCTGGTTTAAGGTTAATATCTCTGTCATTACTGGGCCTATCCACATGAAACAAAAACTGACACCAAGTTCAGCATCATCTCTGTCGGAATTTTGCCAGTAGCTTCAGAACGTGGCACCGTTATTCAACACCAAAGACTGCTGTCCGCTGAAAGGACTTTAAACCATGAAATTAATTTAGCAGGTTTATGGACCCAATAAAATGATACGGTTCAACATTTGTGGATCATAAGTTTGGGTATTTCTGAACAGTAAATCTCCCATAGAGTTACATAAGCCATTGCCCACCATCTGACATTATGACATCATCAAATTCAACCTATAAAACACAGGTGGTTTATGGGAATTGTTGGTGATATAAGCACGCGGTAACACTGAAGAAATACCAAACAATAATATGGAACAATATGGTTAACTATAACTATAAAGCATCGACCTGCAGTTGTATGGGAAGCAAGTTCTGCCAAAAAGTATAAACGTGTATGGAAAGAGATTTGTGCCAAAAATAATAATAATAACTCTTAACTTGAAAGAATCTAGTTGCATAAATGTGTATTACTGACTTTTAGCATTCATCAATATGGTTTTTAATCTGTATTGGATAAAGTGGTCGAGTTGTGATCCGTAGCCAATAGCCACTCATGAAATTAACTTCATTTTTCATAACAACAAAATTAAAATTGGGAAAAAATCTAAATCTAAATCTTTGTTTGTTTATTCATTTTTGAACCTAGCTGGACTGTAGACCTAGCCACTCATTCTGGGGTCTAAAATAAAACACTAAAATGAGTTGGACAAAGTAAAAAGGAAGAAGTTTCCAGAATCATAAAAGTTACTAAATACCCAATAGAACAAGATGGTACGACACAAGTGTACTCCCATACACTTGCATTTGATTTGTTTAAATACATAAAATGGGACAAAAAATACAGTTTTAGATGAATTTGGGTAGACAGACTGAAAATTTCGGGCCAAAAAATACAAAATAATACAAAAACATGCCCAGTTTTAGTTAGCTGAATTTGGTTAGCCAAACTTAAGGCGCTAATATTAACAAACATTGATAGATTGATTCAAATGTAGATTCACAAATACGATGTTTGTTATGTAAGTATTTTAGACTGAGTGGACATGAATAAGATTTGAACTGGCTCTTATCTGAAGCTGGAGATTTAAAGTGACACAGACTTGGACCATGTGGGACCAGACAGTATCGATAGCAGCAGTGCCAGGAGCTTTAGCCAAGGCACCAGTTTTCTGCTCTTAGTCAATACAAGCCAATGGGGCCGATCACTACAACGCTTGAGGACAGAGGGATGAAAAGAAAGAAAAACTTCATAATAAATACACCTTAATTAGCCTTAATAAAGCATAAACAAAGACTTAATTAAAGAGGGGGTATTAATTGCAATCTTGTTCCCTTTTTATTGTTTTGAAAATGCTATATTCACTGAAAACAACGTATCCCCTTGCTCTCCGCGCTAAGTCACACCCCCGTTAAAGAGCTATCGCAACACAATTACTGTGCATCTGGCTAATGAAACTACTGCACATCGCATCAGGTTTGTGAAGTTGTAGTGTATTGTTTCGTATCATGCATTTGTATATTTATGAAAAATTGCCGTGCGGGAGCATGGGTGACGGAGCATTGGACAGAATCTCACAAATAACCATGAAGAGGGTTCAAGTCAGGCCCAGGAGGGATCGCTAGATTACTCAAACATGCATGGAGGACTTACAAAACTACTTCAGACATGTTTTTGATGATGGGATAACGTTTGTGACACGGTAGAATGCTCCAGAAAGGTCAATTTTGTATAATACCCCATCTTTAATTAATACCGTAAATCGTTACCCCTTTAATGAAGTTGTTGCTACAAGCCTAAGCCATTTTTAATAAACCATTTGCTCATTATGAAATACGTCTTTGTTCATGTTTATTAAAGCTAATTCGAATGTAGTAACAAAATAGCTCTTAACGCATGGGTACAATTCTGGATGCTACAATTGTACATTATAGAACTGGTCAAAATAAACATGATAACACTGACTATTAAAACAAAGGAGTTCTGTTAAACGTGCTAACAAAAAATAATAAAATGACCTATGGGTAGACACTGTAAACTCGTAACACTGAAGCAGAACAGATTGTAAAACTACATTTCTCTCACAAGCCCCTCCCCCCAAAAAACTAAAACAACAAAATTCAAACAAAAATTTCAAACATTCCTCGTACAAAGATTTGCAGTTAAGGTTTAGTTTCCAACGTGGTTATTTTTACACTCCAGATAGTGGTGTTTTCAACTCTGCATTTCCACGTATGTAATAAAAACAGGCAGGCTTTAAGAGTATACGCCGTCAATGCAGAAACGGACTGAGGCACTGCAAAAAATAATGATCCAAACCAGTTCAAATCACTTGAATTCAAAATATTTGGTTTGAGTCGACTTAACTAGATTTACGGACTTAGTGGTTCTAGCTTATTTAAGTTACTTCAATGTAAATCTATTGTTATCATTTTTATTTCTTATTTCCAACTATATTATTATGTGTCAGTACAGAATGAAAACTTCACTTAAAGCTACAGTATGTAACTTTCCGGAGGTGGCACGTCACCTGCATGAATCCATGGAAAGCAAAACCATACTTCGGAACATTCTCCGTGGACATAGATATGTTTTATGCTATGTACGGTGGATTACTATAGCCAAAGGAACAACATTTCCATGGAAACGAGCAGGAAGAGGCCCTCCTCCAGACCAAATGAGAGTCAGGTTTGTGGAGATGCAAACCCACTCATAGTAAGGATGCATGTTTTTCAGTGCAATAAACACAAACAAAATGAAAGAAAAATGCTTTTACTTTAATTTGTTTATGGGCTAAAAAGTTACATATTGTGGCTTTAAGTACTGTAAGCTGCATGTGTCCCTAGTGGTTTAAAATCAGTACTGCAGCCTCTTTGAAAACACGTTTTCCATTTCTGAGGGACCAGTTAGCATTTGACCAAAAACAAAAACATAAAACTATTTTGAATTGACCCATTGCATAAAACAACAAAACTACTAATATCAGTATAATGAACATGTTTACTTCATACTCACTGACACAATTGGACATTTTTGGAACGTTCTTGCATCAGAAAACTTCAATAGAAAAATAACTCTGCTACTGGCAGATAACTTGTTTTGAAGAACTTAAAAAAAAAATTGTTAATGCATTTATTTTATGTTGGCAACTAGGTAAAAAATTATAATTACTGTGTTTGATAATTAAAAGATAAAAATACAAATACGGTTGATACCCAAAAGAAGTAGTTAGAAAAAAAAGGAAAAAAAAAAGACAAAAAGCTTATCGATGCTAAGATTTCAAATAATCTAGAGCCTTATAATGATTAAATGTAAACTAGCTAAAACGTTGTACAAATCCAAATATGTTGAATTCACGTCATTTAAAGTGTGTGTGTTATTTTTTGCAGTGTATTAAAGGAGGAGAGAGTGGGAGAGGACAGAGGAGACAGAAAGAGACTAGACCGTATTTACACAACAACAAACAGTTTGTGTCAAGTAAAAAGAACGCTATATACTCCTATATATATATTTATATATGTATATCATCATCATCATCATCATCGTCATCAGGGCCCGTCCGGAGCACAGGGCGGGAATGCTGTCGGGGCATCTGAGTTAAACCAGGTGAGTGAGGATGGAGGGGTCTGACGTAGCAATGCAAAAACCAATGACTTCAAATGAGTTCAAATGACTTGTTAATCTTGTGTTGAGTAAATCCAACTTAACTCATTTCAGTAAATCTGGGTAATTTGACTTTTTGCAATACAAACTCAATTAGAGCAACGTAATTAATGCCATTTTAATTAAACTGAGAGCCAGTCATTTCTAGTGGTTAGTGATCAGCTTTTTAATGGAGTGGTCCAGAGCCAATCCTCTGTCAGGAAAAGACTGGTTTGGAGCTGAGTTCAGATTTAGAAGAACAAATTTGACTATTTCCGTGTTCTATAAAATACTAGTAATCAGTATATATAGACGAAAAGGCTCACTTATTCCAATGTCACATCATTTCGCTGAGATTTAAGAAAAAAAATGTTGAAACCAGTCCTAAACTTCCCCAAAGTCAAATAGTCAAAAAGGTCAAATCGAACCTAGTCAAAATTTAAACTTAACTTAAATCAAGAGAATTATTCAAAGCCATTTGAACTCAGAAGACATCAGTTTGTACAGTGCAGGAACAGTAAGAGGAGATGGGGTTTGCTTGAGTTGTTCAAATAGTAATATAAGCAGTGAAGGCGTAAGTTCTCAGCAGTGCAGTATGAGCCAAGCCAGAAGAGGGCAGACAATCATTTTGCAACTGGACTTTGTTTGCGTTTCTTTCAGAATCGTCTCATTTTTTTAGTGATCAACAATTTGGTTTTCATTGGATTTTTTGAACATAGTTTGAGGCGTGGTCAGCTATGCAAAAAACTATGGCCACAAAACATTATTTTTTCATCTCAAATTGAAAACATAGCTGTCAATTTTCCAATGCTGAATACACCTAGACTCAAAGAATTCATAGGGTAAAAATGAAAAAAAAAAAATTTCTGTGTGAGGTGCGAAAATAAAATTAACATTTATAAATACTATTTTGAGAGATTCCTTTTTGTGGGATATACCAGAATCTCAGAGAATTCATATGGAGAAAGTGGAAAATAGCCCAAACTTCTGTATATGTGTTTTGAAATTTAAATAAAACACAAGTTCAGTTGTCTTATATTTTGACTTAACCTCTCTATTACGCCCTGTACCATACCACTCAGAGGAAAGGCGTCTTCACTGTCCAGTACTGTTTAATATGGGATTCCTCCACCTTTAAATGATCTAGTTTGAACTTTTGGCCCTAGTGGGAGGTAGTAACAGAAGCTCGTCAAAGATGGGACGCAACTATTGACAAACCTTATGCATATCATAGTTAGCAGAACCAATTGTCGCCTTGTTGCTTTCTATTGTAAATGCATGTATTCAATTTGTAATATTGTAATGATGTGATATTTTAGGTTTGGTTCAGGGTGGACGCCTTTTATTGTTGTAACTGTTGTCATTAATGTAACTGCTTTTGTATGACACTTGGTTGCTGTGCCGACAAGTTTACATGAACATTCTATTGGTCAGTTACTGGTCTGTTTTTGGGACTGGCTCTAGTGAGTTGAGACGGCTGTTGTTTTGCTCTTGTTTTGGTGTGGGTTACGACCTACTTGTGTTCAGAAAATGAACAACCAGAAGAAATTGACTAGAGCCAGTCTCCAAAACAGACCAGTAACTGACGAATAGAACCTTCACATGAACTTGTCGGCATGGCAACAAAAGCAGTTAAATCAACAACAATCGATCTATAATACGAACTGGCCATTGTTTGGGAATTCACAAAGACCGGATTTGTAGGAATTCTTCTATATTTTCACAACATGAACTTTTTAAATGTTTTAAATCCTCAACGCGCCGAAAAGTTAGCTTTGTAAGATTTAGCCTAGCCACGCTCTGAGCCCGTGCTAGCTCCTCTCTAGCAGCTATCGCTCTGATTGGTCATACGTGATCATCACACATTGGGCAGCGCTACGCCAGTATTCAGGAAGTAATGTGGAAAAAATTTTTGGGGGGCATTTCACGCCACAGAGCTCAGGCCACTTAAAACAACAAAACGCCATCTTTGGTTCATCTTCCAGATCATATTATGCTTCCATGGCAACAACACATAACCAGTTACAGGAACAACAAAAGGTGTCAACTCTGAACGAAATATCAGATCATTACAGAATGAAGAAATCATGAATTCAAATGTGTATGTTTCCACGACTACTTTTGTGTGTTCTATAGCTACATAAGGCCATACGTGGACCTCTCCTGGAACAATATCGTGCATTGCCTATTTACCATTGGTTACTTTAGGCAGATGTAAATATCTGATTGGTTGAAGTACCTCAATAAAACAGCATATCTAATACCTTAAGTGTGAGAATGCGTGATTAAAATGCATGGGTTAAGTTTGAATATGGATTACAATTTTGCATTCGGAGCGACGTGTTAGTAGGGAACAAGCATTCAAGTCATCGGCAAGAGTCCCCCAGACGGCGTGGTTACTGGTTCTGTTCTGTTGTCCATTTTTAGTCAGTGCAAAAACTTTACTTCCCTGTATCAATGCAAAAAAGGGGTAGTACCGTGTAGCGCTGTTGTGTCACTGTTTCCCATTTTCCGTTAGCATTAGCCATTAGCGGTTAGCCAGTAGCTGTTAGCCAATAGCCGTAAGCCAAACCTCCCCTCTCCCCTTCCCCCCGTATCCCTCCGACCGAGTGAAGAACAGAATGAAAACAAAATGGCGGTTGTTTATTCGGAGCTTCACTCTCTCTCTCTCCCAAATGTTTCGCTCCCTCCTCTTCGTCGCCCTCTCCGTCGCGGTTGTTAGTTGTAGGATCCCGGGTCTAAATGAAGTACTCTTTCTTGTCCTCCGCTCCAGATGTCCCGCCCTCTGCGTTGATGATCGCCGTGTCTGCGTCGGGAGCGTCGTCTGAGCCCTTGGCTTCGTGGGTCAGGTATGTTCCTATAAAAGAAGAAGAGGACACACAAGGGAGATGGTGAGACAGTATTGGAAAAATATTGAATAATATTTATAATAATTTTTCTGACAGGAATTACGATTAGATTTGTGATTTATGTTTTAATAATAGGATTCTGAATTGACAAAAAAGAAATATGAACCAACAAACTAACACAAGAATCACATTTCAGAACATGTTTGTACTGATCTAAACTACAGGGTTAGACGTTTTATGCAGAATAAGATCCCATGGAGACACAGGGAGGGCATCTGACACACGGGGAGGGCATCTGACACACAGGAACATTTCAGAACATGTTTGTACAGATCTAAACTACAAGGTTAGCAGATTTTATGTAGAATAAGACTTTGTTGTTTGTGGAGGAAATGATGGTACTTAAAAAATCACAGCCTATGAGATATGCTAATTGGCTTTGTGCACAGCAGTATGCTAGCTAGCTCATTGTGTCTCAAAGCTAACAGTTATTTTTATTAAAATCAGAAAACATAAAATAAACCTATTCGAATTCTGATTAATAAAAATAAAGACAACCTTATTGTTTTTAAATGTAGAATACTTCAGTTTGTGGCGTTGTTTTAATATTTATTATGCCTCAAAATTAGCATTAGCATTAGCATTGAGACACAAACATGTCTCTTTCTAAACACAGAAGTGTCTCTGGTGAAGTTTTCATTTTATTTGTGAAGTGTTTAACATGTTGTCAGTGACATCCACCTGCAGCCCCCTGTCCACTGTCTGACCCTAACCCCCTAACCTCTAACCCCTGACCCTTAACCCTCCCGCAGCTCCATGTCCACTGCTTCATCTTTAGATATTTATTCATTTTAGCATGACTCTACAAAAAACCCATAGAGATAAAACTGGACAGGAAGTAGAGACACTAACAGTGAGGTTGCCGGGCGCTGTTGTGAACTCTTACAGTGTTAGATTGTTGAAAGTAAATCTTGTGATAGTTAAACCGGTAGACAATGCTGTGGGATCATTTAATTTCAGTTAAAGCCACACTGTGTAACATTTTAGTCAAAAATATACAAAAATACACTAAAATACTGCAGTGGGCTTGCCTCTCCACAGACCTGACTCCATGGAAATATTATTGCTTTGATTAGAATGTCCCACAATATGGCATTAAACTTATCTATCTCCAAGGAGACGCCAATAGTCCGACTAACATTCTGCAATAACCACCGATCACACACTTATTCATACAGCTGAGGTGGGTGAGGTGTTTTGCCCAATGACACAATAGTCACATGCATTGCTGGTAGAGGTAATCATTCCATCAACCTTTATTTTAGCCCCTTCCTCCACTTGCCCCACGTCAAAACTACATTCTAGTGCTTTTAGACAATATGTTTCCCCTTAAATGATGGAGCTGCACTCTGCAGAAGTCTATCTGTCATCCCCTGTT
>KN472670.1:0-17400 GCA_000787095.1 Periophthalmodon schlosseri
TACGTCTCTTTTCTGTTTGGCAGCTGGTCTGTGATTTGTTGTTTTATGTATGTGGGGGTGGGGGTAATTTTGTAATTTGGAAAAGAAAAGTCACATAATATAAGTATTGCACACTTCACTGAAAGAAAGCAACATCTGCATTTCAACCTACACATTCATCCACATACATTTCCCCCCGTCCTCCATCTCTATTTTAAACTCTACTGACAGTTTAGAACGTTATGATGTCACGTGAACGCAACCGCGGTGTGCGGGATCGTGGGTAATGAGCGAGCGGAGCGTGGAAGATGGACAGGTGGGGTCCGGCGTCGGCTGCTGTCATGGATCTCCTCCGAGCCGCGGGCTGTTTTCAAACCCTCGCCGTTCACCTGTCTACGCCGATGCCTCCGCGTCTCTAGCCTGCGCGCTACATGGCATTAGCTAGCTCAATAATACACAGCAAGCAACATGAACAAGGATTTACAAGAACGGTAATAGAAAGGAGTCCGCCGTTCTGTTCAGTTCGGGTGATAAGAGCAACAACGACATGCGCTCGCTCTGCACATGGTTCGGTGCTCCATTTGAATACTCAAGACGGAGACAGTCAGGTCATTTAGTTGTTGACAAACGAGATGAGAATCAGCGGCAGATAACATTCGATTTCAATGAGCCAACTTGATTGCTTTGCTTGATTTTTTTTTATTGCATCAGGCGGCTGTCATCAGTGAGATAGCGCTCCGCATCGGCAGAAAAGGAGTAAACAAATGAGAGATAAGGACGAATAGTAAGTGTTTGCTCATCAAGAACGCAGCATTCGACACAACACAAAGGAAGAATAGGACAAAAAAAAAATGTTTATGGTAAATAGTTTCCTGCTGTGAGGCGCAAACTAAATGTATGGGGAACACACATGTGGATTGAGGCTGGTGGTGGCCCCGCTGCGACTCACTGAGGTGTGGTACATGAGTGCGGACCCCCGCGGAGGGCAGATGGGAGCAGATGACATTTTGCGTCAGGCCCGTAACACGTGTCAGGAGCGCATCGACACATAGGCCGCAGTCCGGGCTGGTGGGAGTCAAGGGAGCTCACAGTACGAGAGTGCTCCCCCTCGCCGCGTGCGTTCACAGGCATGTTAAGGCGTTATTTTGTTTTTAGAGTTTGGATTTGACGTTTTTCTCACCTGGCTTCGGTTGCGATGGGGAAAATGTCTGTGTTAATCCCGCAGTCGTCCAGGTGTGATTCAGAGCAAAAGGAAAAATCTATTCTGTCAGCCGGACAAAAGTTTTAGGGTGAAGACCGAGCGGCTTCTTCAGTTTTGGTCAGATTGCTGGAGGACGCCGTCTTATATCTGTCTGAGGGCAACTACACTGAAGCTAACACAGTTCTCAGTTTGTTAGCGAGGTCTTTTGAACTACACTAAGTCTGAACTGTGCCTGAGCCGAATATGACTCAGACAGATATAAGCCAGTGTCCACCAGCCATCTGACCAGAACTGAAGAAGCCGCTTGGGTGAGCAACATCTTTATTCTAAAACTTTTGTCTAGTTGACAGAATTGAATTTTTCTTTTGCCAGGGGGAAAAATACAAGATGTCAAATACATCAGTGGTGCATACAATATGTGAACATTTTCAAGGCTTCTACTATTTTGAATGATCTCAGTGAAAATGTGTTAAGATAGTCCTTGGCCTGAAACTCTTTTGATCTCATCCCCCTCCCTCCCCTTTAAAAAGAGGAATGTGACTCATCCACTCACTCATGTTCACTGTAAAGACCAAATAAAATGATCTACAGCATTTTAGTTTACGTTTGACTGGATTCTCAAAGTATGATTCTGACCCTAGTGCTTAACCATAGACTGTAGAAAGAAGTGGACTAAGTGAGCGTGACGTCACCCACAGCGTTCGGCTCCAGTCAAATGAAGCTCATCGAGGCTGGAGCAGTTTTAGTGGCGAATTTAGAGCCGAGTTCCATATTTGGAATTCCAACAATGAGTATCATAGCAACCAAAGAGCCAATCTGGAGCGAGGCTGTTGAAGGTAACGCCCCTACCCGCGCGCACCTCTGGTTTAGCAGGGAGCGGGCGCTTAGCAACGCTGTCAATCAAACCTGTTGCTAACGCTAACAGAAGCAAACTCAGGGAAAGAAGTCGCCTGATTTATCTGTTATTAATGTTCATATCTTGATTTACAGACACAATAGCGAAATAAAAATAGCGGGATCATGTAGAGCGGGTTAATACGAACATTTTAAGACCAAAATGACGAGGCTCACTGCAGCAGTTACAGAGAGAGAGGTGACAGTTTTTCAACGTAAAGTGAACTGGAGCCAGTGGAGGTGGAAGCGAGCCCATGAGCACTTCCTATTTGCAACGCTGCGGCTAGCGCGTTAACTGTGTCCATTTATATATACTGTACAGTCTAGGTGCTTAACTGAAAAAATAAGGTTTTGGGAAATGTTTACTTGTAAATGAATTAAAAATAAATAAATAAATAAATGAAATTCGCTCAAAAAGTTTTTGTTTTGTTTTTTTCTAAGAGGAGCTAGCGCCTCCAATGGAAATAAGGCTCATTTTAAGAATATGTATAATTTTTTTGAGCCTTGTAAAGTTCATGCCAGGTTTGGAAAAAAAAAAAAAAACTTTCAGCAAACCTTCAAAACAGTGCCGAAGTCTAGTGCACATTGTCATACCGATGCACCGCCCTGAGCTGATACATTAACTATGGTAACAGGAGGAGATCTTTAGTCTTTCTCCTGTCAGTGGCAGACTGTTCACTAACACAGCCTTCACTCTCCCAGGGCATTATGACGCGTTCTAAAGCTCCAAACTCCGTCTCACTATTTGTATTCTCACCGATGAGGCTTTTACATTTACTTCATGACGTCTGAGCGGCTTGTGTCTAAAATTGATACTCTGAGCTTTCCGGGATCCAACGCCTGAGTTAATGCAGACAATTTGGGCCTCAAGACTTCTTAATGAGTAGGATTCAAAGTAAACTCCCTGACACTAAAATCTGGCTGGGAGTTTTTACGGCAGCGAGTTGTTCTTCATTGAAATTCTGTGCCCCACTTGTTCCCTGGAGAAAATGACTCAGCAATGCAACCTTCTCCCTCAGTTTGCTGTTTGAAGTTGCGTCCTGATGCTGTGTCCCTGTGACTGTCATACAAGGCGGATCAAATGGGGCAGGCAAATTTCTAGGCCGCGAGTTAAATTAAATATTCCAAAACGCTACTGTAGACATGCGAAACGATTCAGATGGTACAAAGTAGTCAGTGGTTCCTTTTTTAACGTAAAACGCTGTTAAAGGGGCCATTTTACTCTGTTTTCTGATCTATGTTATAATGTTGTTTCCTCGTCACAAACAGACCTGGAGTTGTGCTTTGTTCCATTCGCACATGTTTAACACACAAATCCTGCATATTTAGGCTGAGTTCTTCTCTCGAGCAGAAAACACTCTGTTCCACTGTGTGATGTCATGTGGTAAAACAGGAAGTGCTCCTCTGTGTTTTTAAACTCCATACACCATCACTAGAATCACTACAATTGTCAACCTCTTCTGAACTAAAGGTAAAAGGCAGCTGTTAACTTCAAAACTACCACTTCTCGACATCACAAGGTGGAACAGAGCATTTTGAGCTTTGGGGATGCAGACAGGCTCCTAATAAAGGTTTACCCAAACTTGTGGAAATGAAACTGGTATATTCTGAGGAGGTAACAACATTATAACGTGGCTTAAAGCTCACAAGAGTCAATTTTGTGTAATATAGGACTTTTAATGCACATTGGAGGTAAAAATGATAAGTAAATGCATTCGCTAAAGTTTATAGTATTGTATACTTCGGGATGGGTTACATGGCAACAATCATTGAAAAGCTAGATCGCAAATTTGATGCAGTTCACGGGAATTCTGCTTCTCCATTTCATTCTAACCTTATTTCTGAGTATAAAGTTATTTACACTGAGGTGTTCACAACAGCCTAGGCAACCGTAGATGGAATAAAAACAGTAAAACAAACAAATCCAACCTAGTTTTTACCCGAACCCCGTTGTAAAAGTGTCCACTGATCCGAAGGTTGGCGGTTCGAATCCCGCTCTTGACATAAACACCACTGGTAGAGCGATTAGATCCACTGACCCACAGGTTGGGCCAATGCTGCCATTGTGTCCTTAGGCAAGACACTTAACCCACCTCGCCCCCAGTATCTGCGTACACCGGTGTATGAATGTGTGTGTGAATGGGTGAGTGGTTCCTTGATGTAAAGCGCTATATAAAAATTTGACCATTGACCATTTATTATTTAAAAGTGATATACGAACTCAACCATGAAAGATTGGGTTACAAGGATCAACCTAAATTCCCCATTTTAGATTCAAACGCTCATCCCTCTGCCGCAAAGCTCCCTAATAAACAGATTGGGATAGTGTTGTATAATAGTAAATAAGATGTAAACTATTCGAGTTGCCATTCAAAGTGTGACACTATATGTAATCACCACTACGGCCTAGCGGTTGAATGAGTTGATTCTATGAAATTGGTGCTTACTTACAACCAAAATGGCGGATTTGACCAATATTGTTATGACGTTGGGCCCCAATTTCTATAACATCAAACATAAATAGTAGTTAGTTTCCCTTTTGCTTGGTCCTTATTTTTCTAACGGATCTTTTCCTCATATTTTTGGTGCTAAGCAAAATATCTGGCGTCCATTTTATCTCCGCCCCACATGTCCCGATGAAGGCGTGACCGGGAAACACTGAGGACCTCCATCTCCGTGTCCAGTTGCCTGCCAGCAAACAGGCCACAGCCGCCGGGGGAAATGTCCGCTCGGCCTCTCCTTCACTTGGCAGATTAGCTCTCTGGACGCCTTATCTCTTCAGGTGTTGGAGCGGTTGAGTCAGCTGGCTGTGTGCATGTGTGCTCGTCCTGTTCGAAGATAAGGACAAAAATAGATCCTTTTAGTCACAGTTTCCAGGTGACGTGACGCTCCCAAAAGTTGGAATTTCCTTTGAAGTTATATAAACTTAATACGATGCAAGTACGCAATGATGTTGATTACTGTGGACAAAAGTAGTGCAACATCAGCTGTGCAAAAGGTTAAACTGACCATAAGCTGCGTGGTATGTGTGGCATGTGCATTTCGTCCTCTTAAACAGGAATGGGGGCCTTAGACATCATCTATCTCCTATGTATAACTCCATCCTCAGACCCAAATCAAACAAAGAAAACAAAACGGCTAGCCAGTACGCTAATAGGTGTGAGAGCAGCCATTAGGGGCCTGTATGATTACGCTAAGTGTGACTCAGGCACAGTTCACACTTAGTGTAGCTCATTAGACCTAGCCAACAAACAGAAACTGTAAACAATAGGTGTGTTAGTTTCAGTGTAGTTAGCGCTGAAGAAGCGGCTTTGGATGAGCAGCGAAACGTCTTCACTCCTACAATTTTTTGTCCATTTGACAGATTTTAATTTTTCTTTTACTATGATCATACCTGGACGACTGAGGGATTACGCAGACATTTCGTTCTTATGATTGGATGGGTTTTAGCCATGTACTTTGGTTCATTGTAGGTATCCTCCAGCTAGGTACTCCAAGATTATTGGCTCAAGACCTGAAGAGAGGCCCACTGCTCCTGACTGATCACAGAGCAGTCCTGGTTGAAAGAATAATAATTCAATTACACAATGGAAGTGCACACGTAATAACAGAACAATCTAGACATTTGAATGAATTCCTATATGACAGTGCTGGTGACATTTTCAAACTTCTTTTAACTTCTTTTATTGCATGACTCAATCTTTGTCTTACGGGTCAATCCATTACTGTGGGCTTTCACGACCTCATCCAACATTATTAATCAGGCCCAAAGGTCGATCCAGGCTCTTTCCAAAAGCCAACAGTCAATACAAGAGACAAGTGGGATGAGCACCGTGTTCACTGCACTATTCTGGTTCAAGTATTTATGACAAAACATCATTTGAATAGCCACTTTTCCGAAGATACAGACAAACATTCTTATCCATTATCTAAACATAACTGGGCTGTGTTTTTGTTAAGATATTGTTACATCAGGGTCACGTTGTAAAACTGATAATAACTTTCTCAAAAGTCAGGACTTAAAAATGAAAAGACGACTAAGTAATTGGTTAAAAAACAGCAAACTAAAAAATACAAACGTTTTATTTCAATTTTTGGTTCTGCATTCATGCTCATTCTAAAGCCTGACACTATAATCTATTCATGAGTTCCCGCTTCCTGTTTATTATAAGATTTTGAGGACTTTTTCCCATTCAAAAGATATAATATTTAGTTTGAAATTGTTATCGTTCCAGCCCAAATTTCTCCTAATTCTGAAACCCATGGATCGCAGCCAAACCAACAAACTCCTCCTCACTGCGTAGCCTGTGATTGGGTCTTGGCCAGAGAATCCACAGTGTCAATATGATGGTATTTTCTATGGCTGTAAAAAGCAATATGTGGGCGTCAGAGTTGGGCTCCAAATGTGTCCTGACACGGGGAGAGAGTGGAGGATAAGCCCAGCTGTCAGTGTCTTTGTTAGGCTCGTGAGCAGGTGCAGAGGAGCCGTGTTCTACTCAAACCTGCTGGAAGCTCTCCAAGGATATCCGTTTGACATGAGCGCGCAAAGGTGGAAATCGTGTATTCTGAATAAGAAAGGTAGGCACGACGCAAAGACGGGGAGATTTAAAATAGTCTTTTCCCTTTAATACTTTACCAAATATAAAATTTAGAAGCTGTGTTTTTCTATATCTGTCCTGCTCACTATTCAGAGTCTGCAGTGCCCCGATCACAGTCCCAATTCATGGGTTTTAGCTTCCTGTTATATGGTGACATTTTGAGGACGGTTGACCATTCAGAAGAGATATTTTGTTCTGAATTGTTGATTGCCATGGCAACGGTATTTTATACTATATATTTACTCCTTCAAGATAGTTATTGACATAGACATATTGTTGAAGGAAACATAGACGACCTCCCACCCAAAAAAACCAAACGACAAAAAAAACTATTCTAAATGTACAATATTGTCCAAAAAAGTGAGCTACAACAGATAAATAACAGAGTCAACACTTGAGCAAGGTCCCTGTATCTATAATGAGTCATAATTAGTTCATAATAAGTTCACGATACCTTTACGAAACGCATCTCACAGCATGACATTGGCTGCAATCTTCACAAAGGCCAAAAGAATTGTGAATATGCTGCTTTTCTGTCATAATCCGACTATTTAAGACTCAAAAGTGTTCAGCGTCACCCACTTCGTCATATGGACTGGACTAAAACTCATTCTTAATGTAGTTCTATGGCAACAGTCTTAAGTTTTCATCGCTCCGAAACCCGTGGACAGGGTTGAGAAGTCAAACTATCTGCGGGTGAAATTGATCATACTCGTTTAGCTCCAGGTTTTGCTGGCTTACTTCTACTTAGAAAACACTGTGCTCTTACAATGGCTGCGTGGACTATAACATCATAATTGTCAATTGCAGCGAATGAGCAAATTCTTACGCAGCTAATTATAACCTATTTAATTTTGATTACGTTATTGCAAAAATAATTCTTGCCAGGTGGAATGCAGTTTAACAATGATGGCAGCGCGATTAGCCAGGTAGTGATCAACTATTCCTCCCAACAGCAAAGTCTCCACAAATCATCTCCCTCTCTCATTGTCTAAACTAAAATCCGTGCCACCGGATTCATGAGCCCGCAGTGCTAAAGCCAGTACCGTTTGGCAGAGCTCGCTCGTCATGTGGTGCATGGTATTCCCGATCTATTGGGAGCACATTATGAAAGAGGCTTTAGGGAGCGCGCTCATCATCAACCTTTTCACACTCTTATAAAAGATTCATGGCACTGCTTGTTTTGCTGTGGCAACGCAACAGGAGCCAGGGCTGCAGAGGAACAACCACTGAGAGGCAAATGGTGGCCTGAATAATACAAATAAGCCTTCTATTTTTAAATAATACATTAGGCTAAACGACGGAGAGCTCCAGACTCACCCTAGATGCCCATTTGCAAGAGGATTGATTTTGTCCCCATTAAATGACGCATCGACCGAACGAAGTCCATTGATAAATTCTAGAGGATCAGAAAGGTTAACTATTTTCAGCATGTAAACACTGACCACCAGTGTCAATTTAAAATGCTATAACAGAAATGCGATTTAAAAATAAAATAGTAGAGGAAACAAACAAAATAGCCATTCAAATAATCCAATCCACTCCATTTGTATCGCACATTTCATAAACAGAGACTGCTGCAGGGACTGGAAAAAAATAGTGCTAATAAATGGTAAATGGCCATATTTTTATATAGCGCTTTTCTGCTTTCTAGGAACTCAGAGCGCTTCACATCAAGGAACACATTCATACACACATTCATACACACATTCATACACACATTCATACACACATTCATACACACATTCATACACACATTCATACACACATTCATACACACATTCATACACACATTCATACACACATTCATACACACATTCATACACACATTCATACACACATTCATGCACCAGTGTACGCAGACACTGGGGGCGAGGGGGGTTAAGTGTCTTGCGCAAGGACACAACAACAGTGTTCATCTGTGGGAGCTGGAATCTCACCGCCAACCTGTAGGTCAGTGGATTTGACCGCTCTACCAGTTATGTTTATGTCGAGAGCGGGAATCGAACTGCCAACCTTCGGATCAGTGGACAAACACTACTGTAAGGAAATAAGGAAATAAGGAAACAAAAAAAGTTAATTGTTAGTTGCTCTGAAACAATAAACCCGAAATCAAATAAGAGCAAGTAATCTCTAATATCATTAATATTAAAGTACCTCGGTGGTGGAACGTAGTACAAGTAAAAGTAGTACAGTACTTAAGTAGAAATTTTAGATATCTGTACTTTACTTTAGTGCATTTTAAAGTGGGTACTTTTACTTCACTACATTTGAGAGCAGGTATCTGTACTTTCCACTGCATTTTTCAACAAGACTGAAAAGTAAAACTATTTTTTATGGCTGGTTGAGACCTGCTGAAAAGGCTGATGATTTATTTTTATTAACTTCATAATTTGAACAAACAAAAATTTACAAATAAACCAGCAAAAGATTGATTCAGTTGTTTCTGTTGAACAAAATTCAACACAAATCTTCATCAAAATCACTACATTTAAAGGTTAGATCTCAAAATCTGCGAGAAATACTTTTACTTTTTAATTTTTAAGTACATTTTTAAACACTTACTTTAATATTTTTACTTAAGTATATTTTTTCATGTGATACTTTTACTTGAGTATCTGTACTTTTACTTAAGTAACAAAATTGAGTACTTCCTCCGCCACTGAAGTACATACACAACACCTGCCCCTTTGCCAGTGGTCACCCAGACACACCGCAACGTTAAGTGTCTTGCCCGGTGGCACAACGACAACACAACAATACATCATCCCTCTGAGCGAGTAAATAACAATAATACTTTAAATGTGGTATATTGATTCCGGGGACATCGATAACCTCAAATATAGCGTTTGCAAGTGCCAGCACTAATCTGCAGACTGAAGGGAGGTCTTAAATCAGTTTGTGGAAGATTCTACCGCTGAATCCTTAATGCGTTTGCCCAAATGGATGCTAAATGTGTTGACAGAGTGTAACTAATCAAGTACGGCGGCAGCACCGGCAGTCCGCTCCGACAGTCCGCTCCGGCCCCGCTCCATTCTGCTTAAAGGGAAGCTATGGGAGCAGGTGCCCGGTGGACACGGAACAGTGTATAGCATCTGGGATCATT
Organism: Periophthalmodon schlosseri; assembly: GCA_000787095.1. Taxonomy (NCBI): domain Eukaryota; kingdom Metazoa; phylum Chordata; class Actinopteri; order Gobiiformes; family Gobiidae; genus Periophthalmodon; species Periophthalmodon schlosseri. The sequence continues at coordinate 9,779 of KN472670.1, forward strand.
CGAGCAATCTCGTTTAGCCTGTGTGAATTATTGATTAGGCAGAGACAAGAACACAGACTATCACGAGTCAATATTTAATCGAGAAGCCAGACTTTCTCTCCTGATGAGGGAAAAATATGTCTTCATTAAAACTGCACAGAAGCGCGGGTCTTTGTTTGGGCCCACTTTTATCATACTTACGGTACACGACAAACAGGGAAGCTTATTATAGGTCTTAGGAAATATAGATGGATTTTGTCGTCCCCTGGCACCGGTTTTCTTCCCGGCTATGCTTGTTTTGTCATTCCCTGTTTCCTCGTGGGAAGAGGGGCTGTCACGCTGGCAGAGGAACCTGGAATCTCAGCTCTCAGACACGGATCTAACCTCACAGGACACCGAGGCTCTGTACAAAACCGGTGAGTCAGGGAGCACGGCGCTGACAGCGTGAGAATACCTCGTTCAGACGGAGCAGTGGCGACAATGAGACATAAGTGTTAGGCAAATGTATTTGAGCCAAAGATAATCTGGAAATGACAGTGAACAAAGATTATTAGAATGAATCAATGATCGTTTGGCGATGCCGCGTAAATGAGGTCCCTCGTGATTTGATGCGATACACGATACGTATTTTTTTAAAGAAGCAAAAACATTTTAACAACAGTATTTCTTTGTTAAACCCATAGACCGTATAAAGAAGTGGACTAAGGGTGTGTGACGTCACCTATAGCGTTCGGCTCCGGTCAAATGAAGCACATTGAGGCTAGCGCTTATACGGGCGAATTTGGAGCCAAGATCCATATTAGGAATTCCGACTGCGGATGTCATAGCAACCAAAGAGCCAATCTGGAGCAGCCTGTTGAAGGTAACCTCCCTTTCCCGTCTGCACCTGCACCTACTCCCTTTCTTTGAGGATGCTCCTGCTTGCTAACGCTTGCAGGAGCGACCTCGGGGAAAGAAGGCGCCTGATTTTGCTGTTATTAATGTTCATATCTTGATTTACGGACGTAATAGTGAAATAAAAATACCAGGATCATGTCATTTTACCAAAATGACAAGCCCGACAGCAGCAGTTACGTAGAGAGGGACGACAGTTTTCTAATGTAATGTGAACTGGAGCCGAGTCAATGGAGCCAGAGGCGTGCCCATGCTCACTTCCACTCAAAGAGCTTTACATCAAGGAGCCACTCACCCATTTACACTCACATTCACACACCAGTGTACACAGAAACTGGGGGCGACATGGGTTAAGTGCATTGCCTAAGAACTCAATGACAGCGTTCATCTGTGGGAGCTGGAATCGCACCGCCAACCTGTGGGTCGGTGGATCTGACCGCTCTACCGATGATGTTTACGTCGAGAGCAGGATTCGAACCACCAATAAAACATCAAACTGGTGCGGTCTGTATATGCATTAATTCAGGTGTAATGGTGGACTTTAAATGAACTTAAATATATATTTTTTCAAACCTCCGCCAATGTTTTATTTCAGTTTTGAGTGGTTCCAAAAATCAAATCATTTAATCAGATTTTTTTTTTATTGTTCATTTTTTTTTATTATTATTATTTAATGAAAATATGCAGCAAGTCAATACTTTTTATGTCCATATAATAAGATACAGTGTAGTGCCCAAGCCTAGTTCAGGGGTAAATTTTTGAATGATCGATTGAGCCACTTAACGTCTATCATCTCTCAGTATTGTATAATAAAACCACTGCATTCAAAAGCGTGAAGATCGATTCAGTGCCAGAAGATAACTGTAGTAAATATTAACGTCGTTACTGCAGAATAAACAGTAGAAGAAATCACGAACGGAACTATCTCACTTCAAAACAACAACGCATGACGCTTACTTAATACTACTCCCCCAAGTCTGCGCGGGTTTGTGCGGAGCAGTTCATATTTAATCCAAATTGCACGCAGTGGAGCAATTACAGCCAAAAGCCACGAGGAATATGTCAGAGTTTGCCTTTGATGAAGCGATGAAGCACACATGACTTCCCCCGATCCCAGCGCAGACGTACTCTAGCCCCGCTAAAGGTTGGGAGTGAATTAGCAGTCTGCCAACAGTAACTAGCGGCACGCCTCACTGGCTCACCCCTGACCCCAAAGATACAACGGCACGCTTGTTTGGTTAGACGCGACGGCTTTGTCATTTCTATTTAGCCATTTAGAAAAGTCTGGTTTAAAGCGGCCGTGTCTGGAGTGGTATTTAAAAAAAGAAAAAGAGAGAAAACAGCCTATTACATAATGCATGGCCTTCAGGATTATTTGCATTCGGTTGGAGTGGTTACAGTGAATTGGGTTTTGAAGTGGAAAAGCCAGAGGTTACTGTGAATGGTTGGTTTGAGAGGTGCAGCCACTCAGGCGCACAATGAAGACTTAATAGAAAGGAATTATTTTACAGCGTTGAACAAAATATGGTCTTAAAATAACGTTCTGGTGCGGGGTCCTCCACCTGCTTTTCCCTGTACGGAAATGTTATTGCTTTGCCTTGAATGTTCCAAAGTATGGCATTAAATGTATCTACTTTGTGTTTGTTCAAGTTCAGTCGTTTTCACTGGTAAGAAAATATTTTAGTGTGAGACTCTTATCCATAGAGATGATTGTTCTTGTCAGTAATATAAAAAAAAATCTGAAATATTTTCGTCCTAAACTGGTCAAATCGAGAGCGTTTTTTTGTATTTTTGAGCCGTTAAAAGTTGCCATTCATGTTTTCGAAGAAGTGTTAAAGGTTAAAGTACATTCAGTGGAGAGTGTCTTGGAAACATTAAAAGTATCTCTCTTCCAAACCGCTCTAGGTGTTTGTAACCCCTCCACCGGTTCAATATCTGAAATCAATGGCTGTGTCTTTGTTTTTGACTCATTAAGATGTATGAGTCACCGCAGCAGCAGACAAAGTCATCCGTGAGCTGTTTGTTCTGCATCTTCAAAGATAGATAGATTCAATACATGGGTGAATTAACACGACATCGCCATATGCTAAGTTAGACCGTATATGTTCTATAGGATCCAAGTACGACATGATGAGGCTGAAGATAACACTTCTGAGTTTGAGGAAGTTGAAGTTAACCCGCTCAAGACCGGTACATAGTAGCACCAACTTTAAAAAAAACTGTAAACTGTAAAAAAAAACCCTGAAGAACTGGACTTGAAGAAGAAAACATAGCTCTTTGACGCAAATAGAGGTGTAAAGATGCGTTTGACCATTCTTTAGTCCTCTTGGGGCGACCCATGGAACCCATCTCTAGATCTTGAGCTTGGTCTGGTCAGGAATATCGTTGGATGATAATGGCCGGAATGAATCACTGGGAAATAATTTAATAATCGCTAATCTGGACAATTTGCCGGATTACAAACAGGTTTTGTCACAAAGAATATATATTTTGCGATCAGCGCGCCTCCATTTGGCATGTTTAGCTTGCTAGACATAATTGTTTGACTAGTCGACGAATTGAAAAAAAGTAACTACGGTCTAATTGACTACAGCACTAAAAATGAGCATATTGTCTATGTTTTACGTTGACGGAGGAAACCAAAGTATCCAGGAAACCTGCACACTTTGGGAGAACATACAAACTCCACACAGAAAGGCCATTCTCCGTCCGGGAATCGAACTGGAGACCCTCTTGCAAAGACAAAAATCCAATTCAAATCAATTCAAGTTTTTTTATGTAGCACATTTAAAAAACAGATGTTCAAATGTCCAAAGTGCTTCCCATAAAAGTCAAGCAAAAAAACACAAATATACAGATAAAACGATACATAGGAAAAGAACAATAAAACACCAAGATATCCCGTCTTGCTAGTATTAAATGCCAGGGAGGAGAGGTGGGTTTTCAGTCTATCCACTTTGCCACCATGTCACCAGTTTTTCTTTAACGTTCATTAACGTAAAAAGTGTCAGAAATTCAAACTCAACCTAAGTCAGACCAACTTACTGTACTGAATTAGGAAGAGACTTAAACTATGCAAAGATGTGAATTTTCTTCGAGTAATGATCCTGTTTTTGGGTCACTGCCTGCTACTTCACTGACCTCCATCTTACATCCGCTGCTCTTAACCAGATGAGGATTGGCACTTGTAAGTCTGAGCCCACACTCTGTAGTCATATCAGTGCTTTAGGAGGGGCAGCGGTCTCCAGTAGATTGTTTCAAGTGTCCCGTTTGAGTGAGGGAATAATGGAGTAAGCCATTGACACGGGATTGATTTGTTTGTTGGTCTGCTGCTGAGCTGGAGTGAAGAGAGTCATTTAGTGGCCAATCTGCACTAAAAGGTTAGGTTAGATTTGATCAACAAGACGGTTTTCAAAGTTCTACCCTAATTTTGTCTGTTTATTTTTAAATATATAAATAGATGTGTAGAACATCTAATAGTTTTTAAATGTAATATTTCTAATAAAGAATGGCTATTTTTTCTATAAAACCTTTGACTATTTTACTTTCTTCAACAAACTTCGTGAATTGTCCCTTGGGCTTATTAAGTAAAGCTTATCTGTGCCTCAGGCTGTAGCTTTTTAGACTCTCCAGGTAAATTCCTGGGGTGGCGTTGTTGGGAGTTAAGTCAAAGTTCCAATCACAAGTTATAATGTTTCTCACCGTCCTCTACAGCTCCCGCCACCTACAGCTGATATAATGATAACTTACAATTAACAGAAATCGGTGATTCTTGAGAGTGGGGACAAAACAGGTTTTGAAAATGACATTTTTCAAAAGCATTCTGCATTTATGAGAGTTATGGGTAGATATGAGACTTAAAGATCTTGTAGAGTGAGATCTGAGCTGTACAGAAATGCAAAGGAACAGGTTCTGAATAAAAACACTTTTTCTAGAAAATGGCATATTTCTTGATGTTATTCAATTATAGTCAACTCCGTCACACAAAAACATATAAAACGTATTTATTACAATCCAACTAAAAGGTGAACTTGTACTCTATGTTGGGGTTATTTACCACTGTGTCCAGTTAAAGTATATATAGAAACTTAAAATGTCATTTTATATTTTTATGAGCATCCGAGTTTCATAATATCTCAATTTTAAAAATATATATTTTTCTATTTCAATGTCATAAAATGCATTTCTGTAAATAATGAACACAATTTAGGCTGTATATTTCAGTGCCTTTCACCAATTAAACCACATAAACGTCAAGTTTCTTTTAAAAATGACAAAAACACCCATTAAATGTCTGGATCTGATGGAGTTGAGCCATGATGAAACCAGCTGCTACAGGTTTAACACTGACCATACTTCACACCAGTGACAATTATTTCACTTCCAACCACAGAACTAACTATAGGAGAGTCCACTCTTTCACCTCCCTCGACCCCGTCTCTCAGTCTGCATCCACCCTTTCTCCTCTTCTTCCTCTCCAACGCTCCTCAAGAGTTTCCATATCCTTCTCTCTCTTCTGCCCCTCCATGAATTTTTATTCTGATACTAGTGACTTTACATATTTTACTTTGCATTAGACCCTTTGAAGCGCTAGTGTCACGACATGATCAGGCAGGCTCATAATTTAAGTGACAACTGACAAGACTATTTCAAGAGACGGAAATTTAAATCATCTATTAAATTATACATTTTTTTGTTAAGAAAAGTGGGAATTAAAGTTGGTTGGTTCGTCAAAGCCGTCTGATATAAGGCGGTGTCCGGCAGTAATCTGACCGGAACTGAAGAAGCGGCTTGAGACGTCTTCACTTCACTGACAGATTTGAATATTTCTTTGACTGTGGATCGTACCTGGACGACTGAGGGATTACACAGATAGCTTCGGTATTATCGTTTATCGCAATATTTCTCTGTGGCGAGCTTCAAAACGTGTTATCGCGGCAGGTCTATCCGGTACAAGGTTGCATTTATTTCCTGAGTTGGTATACAGTTGCTAGACAGATCAACTCTCAACGCAGCCTTGGGAACGCGTAAGGCGCAAACAGCAGATACGGTACAGCAAGTGGCGCGGCCGACGGAGGATCCAAGTGTATTGGAAAATGTCATTATTAATGTATTTCTGTTTTGATGTGAACGGAGGACAACAATACTCCCGGCACCGCAGTATCATTTCAATCTATAATGAAACAAATCTGCCTCTAGTGGAGTTTTTCATTAAAGCCAATATTTCCAGTCTGACCTTTAATGAAAGAACAAAACACAATAAGCATTCCCCATATGCTGTACTGCTACAGCGCCCACCTGCAGTCGATATGTTTATAACCAACAAATAGCTTTCAATAGTTCCTGTAGATAGCGCCTACCTGTTGTACCTTACTTCAAGTGGATCGTTCTGTATCAGTGTTCCCTGCATTTTTAGGAATTCTTTAAAAAATACCCCAATTAATACGATCTCTTCAAGACGCCACGTTTTTTCTCTGGTATGTTATAACAAAAGTGCATCACCGTGTTACAGTTTGTTTGTTGTAAACCGCCATAATGATCTGAAATGACTCTTTGCGTTTTTTTTTTTCATTTGTGTGTTTTTATTTTTTAAGGAATGGCCACTGAACATTTTTAAACATATAACTTAAAAAATACTAATCACAACTAAGTGCTAGGGTGTGGGTGGGGGTAGGGGGTAGGTGAAAACTGACATTTTCTGAACACTCAAGCTTCATTTACAGGAAAATGCAAGATAAACATTGTCAGTCGAAATAAAACTTTGAGTAAGCGAACGATGTGGGGACACCACTGTAACTAAAAGCTTGTAAGACTCAACTTTGCATGTTTTCTCCTTGAAAATACACACTTTAAAACCACTGATATTCGTGACCCAGCCTTTCTATTGTATTTTAATTCATTTTCTATGAAGGAGCTGATGTGTGAGATTCTCCTTGTGCTGCAGCTCTGGGCACAGGGCAGTTTTTGGGACAGTGATCACAGTGGTGTTTTGGTCCCAGTCAGGACGTCCTGCAGCTGCACAGGTCTGACTCTGCTCAGCTCATGGGGCGCTCTGCCTCTCTCTGCCTCTCTCTGCCTCTCTCTGCCTCTCGATACCTCTCGATACCTCTCTCTACCTCTCCTCTCTCTGTCTGTCCTCTTTCTACTTATACTCTCTTTGCTCTCTCACTGCTCTCTCTCCTCTTCTCTCCTGTCTCTCTGCTCTCTCTGGCCTCTCTCCCTCTCCTTGCTCTCTGCTCTCTCTGCACCCCTCTTTTTCTCTCTGCTCTCTCTCCCTCTCTCTCTCTTTCTGGCCTCTCACTTCATCTCCTCACTCCCTCTCCTCACTCTCAGCTCTCTCTACCCCCCCTCTCTCCCTGCTCTGTCTCTCTCTCCTCTTCTCTCCTCCCTCTCTCTCTGCCCTCTCTCGCCCTCTTCTCACTCTCTGCTCTACCTACCCCCTCTTTTTCTCTCTGCTCTCTCCTCTTCTCTCTTTCCCCGTTCTCTCTCTCCCTTTCCTAGCTCTCTGCTCTCTCTTTCCTCTTCTCTCCTCCCTCTCTCTCCCCTCTCTCTCTCTCTGCTTTTTCTCTCCTCTTCCATCCTCCCTCTTTCTCTCTGCCCTCTCTCTCCCTCTTCTCGTTTTCTGCTTTTTCTACCCCCTCTCATTATCTCTGCTCTCTCTTCTCTCTCTCTCCTCTTCTCTCCTCCCTCTCTCTCCCTCTCTGCTCTTTCTACCCCCTCTCTTTCTCTCTGCTCTCTCCTCTTCTCTC
>KN472671.1:0-15048 GCA_000787095.1 Periophthalmodon schlosseri
TAGAAGGCCAGTGTGTGTATTTATGACAGAAGACTGAACCAAGTCTACACCAGGTCTAAACTGGGCTCAAACCAGAACTAAGTCAGGACAAGTCAGAATTAACCCTTTGTCTCATTTAAGATGGTTTAAGATGGTTTAGTCTGGTTTAGTTGAGCTTAAAGTGAGTATCTGATAGTCTGGTTTACTTTAGTTGAGTTTAAAGAGTGTGTTTGATAGTCTGGTTTAGTTCAGTTGAGTTTAAAGTGTGTGTTTGATAGTCTGGTTTAGTTGAGTTTAAAGTGTGTGTTTGAGAGTCTGGTTTAGTTTAGTTGAGTTTAAAGTATGTGTTTGATAGTCTGGTTGAGTTTAGTTGAGTTTAAAGTGTGTGTTTGACCGTCTAGTTTAGTTTTCTTGAGTTTAAAGTGTGTGTTTGATAGTCTGGTTTAATTTTCTTGAGTTTAAAGCGTGTGTTTGATAGTCTGGGTTTAGGTTAGTTAAGTTTAAAGTGTGTGTTTGATCATTTAGTTTAATTTAGTTGAGTTTAAAGTGTGTGTTTGATAGTCTGGTTTAGTTTAATTGAGTTTAAAGTGTGTGGTTGATAGTCTGGGTTTAGTTTAGTTGAGTTTAAAGTGTGTGTTTGATAGTCTGGTTTAGTTGAGTTTAAAGTGTGTGTTTGATAGTTTGGTTTAGCTTAGTTTAGTTTAAAGTTTGTGTTTGATAGTTTGGGTTTAGTTTAATTAAGTTTAAAGTGTGTGTTTGATAGTTTGGTTTAGCTTAGTTTAGTTTAAAGTTTGTGTTTGATAGTTTGGGTTTAGTTTAATTAAGTTTAAAGTGTGTGTTTGATAGTTTGGGTTAAGTTTAGTTAAGTTTGAAGTGTGTGTTTGATAGTCTGGTTTAGTTTAGTTGAGTTTAAAGTATATGTTTGATAGTCTTGTTTAGTTTAGTTAAGTTTAAAGTGTGTGTTTGATAGTCTGGTTAGTTCAGTTTAGTTTAAAGTATGTGTTTGATAGTCTGGGTTTTGTTCAGTTGAGTTTAAAGTGTGTGTTTGACAGTCTGGTTTAGTTTATTTGAGTTTAAAGTGTGTGTTTGATAGTCTGGTTTAATTTTCCTGAGTTTAAAGTGCGTGTTTGATAGTCTTGGTTTAGTTTAGTTTAGTTTAAAGTGTGTGTTTGATAGTCTGGTTTAGTTTAGTCGAGTTTAAAGTGTGTGTTTGATAGTTTGGTTTAGTTTAGTTTAGTTTAAAGTGTGTGTTTGATAGTCTGGTTTAAGTTTAGTTTAGTTTAGTTTAAAATGTGTGTTTGATAGTTTGGTTTAGGTTAGTTTAGTTTAAAGTCTGTGTTTGATAGTCTGGTTTAGTTTAGTTGAGTTTAAAGTGTCTGTTTGATAGTCTGGTTTAGTTGAGTTTAAAGTGTGTGTTTGATAGTCTGGGTTTGGCTTAGTTTAGTTTAAAGTATGTGTTTGATAGTTTAGTTTAGTTGAGTTTAATGTGTGTGTTTGATAGTCTTGTTTAGTTAATTTGAGTTTAAAGTATGTATTTGATAGTCTGGTTTAGTTTAATCGAGTTTAAAATGTGTGTTTGATAGTTTGGTTTAGTTTAATTGAGTTTAAAGTGTCTTTTTGATAGTCTGGTTTCTGGTTAAAGCCGATATCTGATCCAGCAAATTTTTAAGTATCTGCGCCAATATCTGACTCCAGTACCAGATCAGTACATCCCTACTTCAGTCTAAACGCTGTGTGTTCTTGTCCATTATAACTCCAGAAAGAATGTCACCACAATCCATGTCAGCTTTTTTAAACAAAGCATTTTTACAGAGAGCTATAACCACAAGTTTGCACACAGTCCAAGTCACATGACCACACGGCCTCCATGTTTATTTCTAAATGAAACTCCAGCTTTTGAATTCAGACCACAGCGGTATTGAGGGTAAATGTTTATAGCCGTTTTATAATGTTATCGCCTTAGTCACTTTTACTATTGTGCACTTAAGCCCAGAGGATGCAGACCTGCTTTTGTTCTGCTGAAGTGACCCTGACATGACCCTGTACTGTTAATGTAATTGTGATGTTTAATTGTAATGCAAAACTCAAGGTCTCTTGTGAGAAAAATGTCTGATTTATAATTTTTGTGTGTGTGTGTGTGTTTTGTTATTTGTATGATAACAAAATCAAGAAATAACAAAGTCATAATAACGTAAAAATCCCCAATCCAGAGCTCATGGTGACATCCCGCCCCCCTCCCTGGGCTCGACATGAACAAAAATCATGTGTGCATCCGAGTTGTAATATCAACCACTGAGTCAGATTTAAACAGTAAACGCAGGTTTTTATTCTGAACGTTCAAAATACATGTGAACTGTTCATACAAATAAATAATTAAATAATAAATAAATAAATAAATAAATAAATGAATAAATATATAAATAGTAAAACAAAAATTAAAATCTGTCAACTGAACTGAAGACGTTTCGCTGCTCATCCAAGTCACATAAATACATTTAAAAACATGAACAGTACGTATATACAGCTAGAATTACACAGGCCTAAAACTAAAAGTCTTTCTGGATTACTGCACATTTCTCTGCTGACTCAAGGCTGGAAAAACAACTTAAAATGCCACAGATGAATGTGTCAAAACAACATAAGCACATGATGTCTTACTGTACACGCAGATCAGGGTTGTACAGGACACAGTGTGAGCGTGAGAGATGGTCACCAATTCCCCATATCAAAGGTCAAGGTTTTAATGTGTAAAAAAACGGATCACGATGCCTTATTTATGACTCACTATTTCTGCTTTTTCAAACACAATAAATGGAATCATGTTTTACCTCAAACTTAAACTCACAATAGTGTAATCATAACGGTCGGTGTTGAGGGTTTTTGGGGCATTTTGAACAGAGAAGTTATCAAACCATAAACAGGTGAATTACCCCATCCCAGCTGTAACTTTGAGGAACTCATTGTGAAACCTGATTTTAAATTTGAACTCATCCTTATCAGACTAGTTCCATATTCAACACAGTGTAAGTGATGCTAGACTACGCCTACAGGCCGCATTCGCACTTGGTTTGATCCTGGTTTGAGTCCAGTTGAGTGGTTCTGGCGTAGACTTGGCTTAGTCCAGGTTTAGTTTCGGGTCAGTCCGAGTTTTGTTGTGGTATGTGTGTAAGAGTGAGCGCAACGCAAAAAGGAAGTCACACATATATGTCTCATCCGGTTCTTTCACGTTGTGAGCCTTTACTTGACTAAAACAGGGTGTCCATAATGTCTCTTTAGAATTTTAAAATTTTATTACAAAGGGAGTTGATAAGATATATTAATTAGATTTGTTCTGTTGTAAACAATTCAAATGTGTCAACTGGACAAAAAGTTGCAGGAGTGAAGACGTTTGGTCCAGCAGTAATTTGACCAGAACTGAAGAAGCGGCTTGGATCAGCAGCCAAACATCTTCACTCCTGCAACTTTTTTGTGAATGAACCCCTAAGAAATGGCTCCTCCTCAAGAGAAGACACAATGCGTATCTCTGGATTTTTTTCTATGGGGCTATGTTAAAGATGTCAGATATGGAACAAAGATACGGGACATTACTGAACTAAAGCAAAAGAAACAGATGTGATTGAACCATTGATGAGGCTTTGCTACAGCGATCATGGCAAGAAACCTCGTCCCGTCTTGATGTGTGTCTTATGGAGCCCATATAGAGGTGTATTAAATAAGGGAAAACACTTTGGAAACCACTGAGTACAATAGAACAAGTCTGATTAATATAGCTTATCAATGTCTGGACACCCTGTATTTTGTTCTGTGTTTGGTTAAGTATCACCGATCAGAGAGAAGTTTCACTCCATGTTATAGTATCGTCCAAACTATGAAGAATCATTCACTGTGAAGAATCATCAGCTTGTGAGTTGTCTGTGTCAAATGTCAGTCAAAGCTGAGCAGGTTTCACTTCTGTTTGTCTGTACAGTGGGAGGACAGGGAGGACTCATGTGGCACATCGTAAAGAAAGTGAATACTGAAAACTATGTCAAATCTGTGTGTATGTGTGTGTGTGTGTTTATGTGTGTGTAAATGTGTATGCGTGTGTGTATGTATGTGTGCGTGTGTGTGTGTGTGAGAGGATATATGAGTGTATGAGTATGCTAATCTTAATGTATTTGTGTATATAACACAAGTCAAAATTGTATTCTGTGCCTGTGCTGACCCAGTGCCCATCTGTGGGGAAGGGGCAGGTGGCAGGAGGAGTGGTAGCGGTGGTGGTGTTGGTGGGGGGGAGGGGGTTGTAAAATGTTAAAATGCAATAAAAAATATTAATATAATTTAAAAAAAAAAAAAAAAAGAAACTAAAAAACCATAGACTGTGTAAAGAAGTGGACTAAGGGAGTGTGCTAGCAGTTATAGGGGCCAATTTGGAGCTGACTTCCATATTTGGAATTCTAACCGCGAGTATCATAGTAACCAAAGAGCCAATCCGGGGCGAGGCTGTTGAAGGTGACGCCCCTCCCCGCCCACACCGCTGGTTTGACAGGGTGCAGGTGCTTAGCAACGCTTTCAATCAAACCTGTTGCTAACGCTAACGACCTCGGGGAAAGAAGGCGCCTGATTTGTCTATTATTAATGTTCATATCTTGGTTTATGGACACAATAGCGAATTAAAAATACCAGAATCATGTGGAGCGGGTTAATACAAACATTTTAAGACCAAAATGATGTGTCTGACAGCAGCAGTTACAGAGAGAGGGGCGACGGATTTCCAATGTAAAGTGAATTGGAGCCAGAGTCGATGCAGCCGGAAGTGCGCCCATGATCACTTCCTATTTGGAATGCGGCTAGCAGGTTAGCTATAGTCGATGCACCGGAAGTGCGCCCATGATCACTTCCTATTTGGAATGCGGCTAGCAGGTTAGCTATGTCCATTTATATATACAGTCTATGGGTTACACTCAGTTTTATCAATATCAAAGTGTTTTCATGTCATCTGAATTTAGTAGATTAATAAATATTACAAAAATAACAGAAGTTAATGAATTATTAATTTAACCTCCTGCGTCCTCATATGTGGACAACACATTTTGGGTTGTCTAAGCCACAATACAATTTTTTTCTCTGCAAGGTCCTGGTGTCCACATATGAGGTCATTAAACTGCCACTTAAAGGTGACAGAAGAGTTTAACACATTATAGTTTAGATTCAAGATGGACTTTGTTAAAGGCACATGTCTCCTGCACCTTTTAGGAGCACTTCAAATGAGCCACATTGTTCCAAGAGGCACAGTTCTTGTTTCTCATTTTGGTTTTACTCAGGAACAATGTTGCTGTGATCAGGCACTTAACAAATAGTTTTTGCAAATCATTATTTAAATGTGACTTTATTGTTTCTATCAAAATGATTAAAACGTAGAACAAATGTCCTCATATGTGGACATAATTTTTCTCATAATGTAAAAAGATAATTCTTTTTCTCCCAGCTCCCAGTCAGCCCAAATAACAAAGAGAAAAAAATAATAAAGCAGCCATGAAGAGTTCAGGTCTCAGGAGGTTAATTAATATATATATATATTTTTAAAAAAGCAGCAGAAATTAAACCTTCTTTTTCAGAACGCAGCCGACTGAGAAGTACTTAGATGCTCCGAGTTCTTCTGTTGTTTTTCTTCTGCTTGATTCTGGATAAAATCATAAAAATACACACATTTAATCACTGTTATATAGCATCGGCTGTGGTGAAGTACTCAATGTTGTTACTTAAGTAAAAGTACAGATACAGAGGTAAAATGTTACTCAAGTAAAAGTAAAAGTGTCTGCTTAAGTAAAAGTATTTACGTGCCTGTTTAGAAATGTACTTCAAGAGTAAAAAGTAAAAGTATTTCAGTACTTCAGTATTTTTATTTCTTAAATGTAGTGATATTGACTCAAAATGGCACATATTTTGGTCAAAGTAACAATACAAATCAATGTCTTCATTTTTCTTATGATTTTTGTGTATTTATTTTTGTTGCTCAAAGCCAAAGCTCAAACTCAAAAAACTTTAGTCAGGATGTTGCCATGAACATGGTAAAAATAACCCCTCAAATCATATGAAAAGAACTTTTTACTTTTCAGTCCAGTTCAAAAATGTAGTGGAGTAGAAAGTACAGATACTGTTTTCAAATGTAGTGAAGTAAAAGTAAAAGGTATCCACTGTAAAATGCACTTAACAGATACCTAAAAATTCTACTTGAGTACAGTACTTTACTACTTGTACTTTGTTACCTTCTACCACTGTATAGCATTATGATTATTTACATGATTCTATATAAAACATGTAGTAGCAGTGTCATCAGCACCAACCTCTTAGGGCTCCACTCGCTCCACTCTGAGTTTGAAAGAGCGTCTTTGGCTCGGAAACAAACCGCCTTGGTCCTACGTTTAAGCTGAGCCCAACACCTGTCAGTGCAGTTCACTGTTTCAATCTGAACAGAAACAAAAATCAAATATATTATACTAAAGATAGTCATATGTATGTACTGTATACGGTACAATTACCGTATACAGGTCCTAAGGTGTTGTGTTGTAGACATAGACTGTATAAAGAAGTGGACTAAGTGAGTGTGACGTCACCCACAGTGTTCAGCTCCAGTCAAATGAAGCTCATCGAGGCTAGAGCAGTTATAGGGGCCAATTTGGACCAGAGCTGCATATTAGGAATTCCAACCGCAAGTATCATAGCAACCAAAGAGCCAAGCTGGAGCAAGGCTGTTGAAAGTTAATGCCCCTTCCAGCCCGCAACACTGGTGTAGCAGGGTGCGGGCACTTTGCAACGCTGTCAATCAAACCTGTTGCTAATGCTAGCAGGAGAAACCACGGGGAAAGAAGGTGTCTGATTTGTCTGTTATTAATGTTCATATCTTGAGTTACAGAAACAATAGCGGAATAAAAACCCCAGGATCATGTAGAGCGGGTTAATACGAACATTTTAAGACCAAAAATGACGAGTCTGACAGCAGCAGTTACAGAGAGAGGGGCCACAGTTTTTCTATAGAAAGTGAATTGGAGCCAGAGTCGATGGAGCTGGAAGCGCGCCCATGATCACTTCCTATTTGGAACGCGGTGGCTAGCAGGTTAGCTATGTCCATTTATATATACAGTCTACGATCTGAACCAATTCAAAGAGAAAAGTTCTATATATCCTTCCTCACACCATATCAAATTGAACAGAGGCAGAGTTGATGAAACTGTTTTACCTTCTTCTTCTGTTTTTCCTTCAGAGGTTTTAGGAAGTCACAAGTGTCTTTTTTTGTGAGCTGTGCGATTTCAAAAGTGAGCGGAAAGTAGGAGTTGGGACTGGCCCATGACTCCGGATACGTCCACTCTATGGTTGTTCTGTTGACTTTAGTGATTTGCACGTTGCCAGGTTTCACTAGAGAGGACAGAAACATGCAGCAGCTGTCATACCAATGCACATGGAGCCAATCAAATGCTGTTTATCTCATATCTGTGTAATCCCTCAGTCGTCCAGTTCTGATCCATTGCAAAAGAAAAATAAAATCTGTCAAATCTGATAAAAGACAGTGTCCGGCAGTAATCTGACCAGAACTGAAAAAGCGGCTTGGATGAGCAGCCAAACGTCTTCACTCTTACAACGTTTTGTCCAGTTGACAGATTTTATTTCTCTTTTGCTACTGTTTATCTCATGTATCTTACCAATCTCAGACAGATAGAAGTGTCTGGAATAGTTCTCCAACAGGAAGTCGTGGACCACATAGACAGTGATTCGGATGAAGTGGACTTCCTCGGCATAGGGGCACTGCTGGTTGTCGACACAGGAGATGCTGTTTCCACTGGGGTCCACAGAGCAGCTGATGTTACTGGTGCTGGAGACACACGTCCACTGTCTGCCCTCTGCGTCCTCAGAGCAGCGCAGGTCATGACTCTCAGGGTGACTGCACAAAAGAACGCATTCACAAGTTTAAAGAGAGCCAAAGATTCACAAAAGTGTAGGGTTAAGGTTAGTTTATTCATAGTAAATGGTCACGTTTTTATATGGCACTTTTCCATCCGCAAGTCACTCAACAAAGGAACCCACCTCACCCATTCACCCAGAAGTGTACACAGACACTGGGGGCGAGGTAGGCTAAGTGTCTTGCCCAAGGACACAATGACAGCATTCATCTGTGGGACTGTGGGAGTGGACAATGATGTTTTTATGTCGAGAGTGGGATTCGAACTGCCAATCTTTGGATCAGAGGACAAACACTCTGCCAACTGAGCCACTGTCACTAATTAAAAAAGCCCACATTGTACATATTAAGGTTAAGCTTCGTTTCATAACAGGTGATGAATTTGAAACCGATCGCTTTACACTCTATGAAAAAGTAGGTCAGCCATTGCGATCTGTCAGAAGAGAACAACACTGTATGAAATGTATCTGTAAGGGACAACCTCATAGACCTCATAGACCTCATAGACCTCATAGACCTCATAGACCTCATAGACCTCATAGACTGTCTGCATATCTCACCTGCTTGTTAATCATTGATATGAGAACTTTCTAGGCCAGATCACATGACTGTTTAAGGTTAAAGGACGAGCCGCACCAGAACTGAGATAGAAAAGGTGCTTTTGGCTGTTTGGCTTCACAAAAATGGAACACACTCAATGGAAAAGCAAAACTGGATACTTTGGTGCCGCAAACGCAAATTTAATAATCTGGTAACAAACTTTTATACACACCTGCTCCTGTTTCTAATATTTTATACCGACTTATATACTTGTTTTTGTTTGTATTGTATTTTGAACAGGCCACCCATGAAAAAAGTCTGGGCGCTCTCATTGGGTTCCCCTGTATAAATAAAGATAGAGAACGAAAGGTCCCTGTGGGGAAATTTGTCCTCTGCATTTGACCCATCCGCTGGGTCGACCAGTCAGGAGCCGTGGACCCATCTCCAAATCTTGAGCTAGTCTTGGGTCAGGACCTTCTCTGGACGTACAACACAACAACATACAAACTCAGAAAGCAGAGAAAGGCCCGGGCGATGCTGGAATCGAACCCGCAACCACTCATCCACCGGGCTGCCACGGACATGGAGGTATTAGGACATAAAACTGTTTGCAGGGATGAGTGGGAATTTAAACAGTAGAGCAATGAATTACTTTAAGTAGAATATATTTCACCGTCCAATAGGCTTTTTCATCAGATGCTGAGATGTCTTCAGTGTAGAGCGATACCATATTTTCTGGACTATAAGTCGCACTTTTTTTCATAGTTTGGCCGGGAGTGCGACTTTTACTCAGATAAACTTATATGTGAAATTATTCAAATATATAATTTCACATCTTCGTTGCTGTCACACTGACAACCGCGTGAGGGCACTCTAGGCTTGTACCAGTATCTACTACATGGCGCGACGCTTCATCTACCTCCAGAGTTGGCGGATTTATTCAGAAGCAACGCCGAGGATGAAGAATTCAACAGATTTAGTGATATGAAGTGAGATTGAGAGTTTGGTAAACTTGTTAGCTTGTTTTTTATGCTTTGTTATCTGATTAACTGTTAATATCTTACATTAATATACCAGACACGTATTCAGTTTGTTGTCTATGCGTCATGTAACTGAATAAATATAAATGTGTTACATTAGCGTGCTGTACTGCTATTCAGCCTGTTGTTCTCTATTTTATTGTTATTATTATAACTTGCCTTTAAAGATAAAATGTCTGTTCTTGGTCTCGGATTTTGTAAAATAAATGTTTTTTCTTCATTATTATGCATTTTTTGGCTGGTACGACTTATACTCTGGAGCGACTTATAGTCCGGACAATACGGTAGATATTTCAGAGAGCTCTGCTATTGGTGGGTTTCAGATTCTGAATGTGATGATGTCATACTTTCAGATGGGGGGGGGGGCAAGAGCCAGTTTTTCCTACTGATTCCATTGTACTTTTTGTTGAAATATCCCAAAAGTTGATCCTGATCATTTCTATTGTGACTGGACCCTAAATCCTGCTATACTACAACAAAAACCAGCATGTTAACAATATTCATTTTACCTGCCCCCATCTGTATTAAATATGATTGGCCTTTGGAATGTTGTGATGTCGTCTGAAACCCAGCAATAGAACAGGATAACTGCGAGAATGGACCTGTCTCTGTCTCTGTTTCTACCATTTGTTGATGTTGACTATGGCTGACATGAATGAACATAGACAACAGAGCCCCAAACCTCACCGCCAAACTCTGACCAGAGCCACGTTCCCGACACGACTGGGATCCCAGGTCCAGGAGCACTGAAATCTGCCGCTGTAGTTCAGGGCGGAGCAGTTTAAGTCATCTATAGAACCAAACCAACATTAGTATTTCCAGAGGTGGAAGGTAACTAAGTTAAAGTAGTAAAGTAGTGTACTTAAGTAAATTTTTTAAGTATCTGTGCTTTACTTAAGTAGATTTTACAGCGCATACTTTTTACTTTTACTTCACTACATTTGAGAGCAGTATCTGTACTTTCTACTCCACTACATTTTGAACAGGACTGCAAAGTAAAAAGTACTTTTCATATGATTTGAGGGGTTATTTTGACCATGTCCGTGGTAACATCCTGGCTAAAGATTTCGAGTTCAAGCTTCAGCTTTGAGCAAACAAAAATAAACACGCAAAATTCATACGAAAAGTTAAGAAATTGATTCATATTGTTACTGTTGAACAAAACATGAATAAACGATATCACTACATTTACACTTTAACGAATGAACACTATAAGTACATTGTTAAACGCGTACTTAAGTAGATTTTTTCATGTGATACTTTTACTTTTAATTGAGTAACTTTTTGCTTTTGTATCTGTACTTTTACTTAAGTAACTAAATTGAGTACTTCCTCCACCCCTGAGTATTTCTGAAACCACATCTTTTCTGTATCTGCCCAAACACTGTGTTGCACCTGGCTCGAGGATCCTCATCTTTTTGCCCTGGTCTTCGAGGATAAGGACTTGGGTCTGGTTGAGGAGAGATCCATCTGCATTGTGGCAGCTGTAATTCCCTCGTCCTAACGTCTCCTGTAGCGCCACCAAGAGGACATTTCCAGTTCCAATCTTGACTCCATTTTTTTCCCAGAAGATCCCAGCGCCCCGGTCCTGTCTGCGCAAAACCTCCTCCTCAGAGTGGATACATCTGAGGGGGTGACGGCCGACCCCTCCTGTCACCTCTAAAACTAAAACTGAACATGCGCAGTTGAGAATTTGAAAACACCAAATCGGATGAGAGTGAAAACGCTGCGTAAACACGTACCATTGTCTCTGAGGGTCCAGAAGTTTGTGGGATTTGAACTGGCGATGTGAAGGAACGACCACAGCGTGAGAAAGACGAAATTCATCTGAGGTCATAAAGCACAAAACAATTTCATTGAAAAGCAACGTGGATTTTAATTAGGATCAAGATTCAGTCGTTTCTAATTGTTCATGATCAGCGCAGTTCTTTTGAATCAACAGGTCCACGAGTATTTTAGTAAAATGTAGTGATGTAACGTTCCTGAAGGAGTCGGCTCTTTTGAACGGTTCCTTAACGTGGACGGTTGGATCCGGATCTCATTTTTTAAAAGAGTCGAATCTTTTTCTTTCTAATTTGTATGCGTTTTTATACTTATTAACACTGAACCGACACAAGAAATAGCTCAGAAGCAGAGCAGGCGACACGAGTGAGAGATTCGCACAAAAAAAAATATTTGGCATCATAATAAAAGTTTGTTTTAAAATTATTATTGTAGTGTAACGTTTTGTTTAGATTTTGAATAATTCCAAAGGGTAAACTCACTCCCACTGTCAGTTTGAACCATTTTAAACACACCTGAACCTTAGTCGTTTCATTCAGTGATTAGTTTGTAGTTAAATGAGTTCTCACATTGGCTTCTGTCTTATAAATAAATAGTAAAAGAGCCAGTCTTTTAAACGGCTCTTTGAAATGAACGGATCCAAAAGATTCGAATCCGACAAAAGAGCCGAAAGTTCCATCACTAGTAAAATCTGGTTTGGGGCAGAGTTCAGACTTTGGACGAAGAAATATACATAGTTTTGTGTTAAATCTGTATTGTTCAGGCAAAGTATTTTTATTTGTGTTTATTTATTTATTTTTTTAATAAAAATCTAATGTATTAATCAATATCTATTGATATCTTATCTCATTTACGCAGAATCAGATCAGATCCGATCAGCCTAAATCAACAATAAAAACATCACTTCATAAAATAAAAAAATAAGTATCATAAAATAATACTGAAATGATTATATCCGTCATTAGTGGTGATGTCATACCATTTAAAAAGATCTTAAAATCCGGATCTTACCTTGACGAGAGCCGCGCGGGTGAAATGGAGCGACAGTGTCTGGAGACGGGTTATAAACAGGAGGATCTGGTTGACACTTGTGGATCAAATTTCCCCATTTAGCGCGAGGAAAAGTCCAGAGGAACTTCGTTTTCCAAAGGTAGGTCATTTTGTCACCTTTTCACTTCCACTTGTGCTCCGCTGACTCAATGCGCTTATGCCAATGCAGACGCTTATGCGCACTTATGCCAATCTGTTGCTCTTACATCATCACACTCGCCAGACCTGGGAATGTTTGTGGGCCGTACCTTTGTCCCCGTAGGCTAGACTTTCTGCGTCCGGTGATGTTTTGTTTGCTAAACAGGTTCTACGAGCTCAGAGCTGGAACAATTTACAGGGCCAAGTGATCATGTGTCTAATTTGATTGTAGTTGATTGTTGATTGTGTCTTTTGTAACAGGCCTGTGTTTTCCTTGGCGCGCTCGATCTGAGTGAGACGGTGAAGTGCGGTGCGTAACGAAACGCAGGGCAGTTGGATACTTGGTTGTAATACTAATACTACTAATACTAATACTAATTTTGAGTAGGTGTATTCCGGTACAGTTACTAATTAATTTGGAGGTATTCAGAAAACAGTTACGTTTCTAAAATCAAAGGAATACATGACGGTACTTCATGCGTAATTTTGGCTCGAACTGCACAGTATTTGCGAGAACGAACCACATCACAGTTTTTGTGATGAGGCACGTGCGATTTTTGTCTCTAATTAGACATAAATGAATGCAGAACAAACAGGGCAACAGAAATAAAGCTGTTTGTAACTAAAGGTCATGTGTTTTACACTATAACATTTCCAGAGCCATCCCATCCCGTATAGGAACTATGGGAATTTTGAAGCACACAAAAAAGCAGGTACTTTTACACATGTAAGTTAACTTACAGGTATGCACAGGGCGTGAGGACCGAAGGATTTACACAAACATTACACTGAGTATCTGCGGTATGCGGTAAGACAGACAAGTGTTTTATGACTTGTTGGTCATAAAAGAAGAACTTTGGCTGATGGTCTAAGCTCATAAGTACTTCTACACTTGAACTGCTCCCTACAGTAGACAACATGTGATAAACAGAGTAATTCAGAGTGATAAAGGCATCTTATCAGTTTTATGTGAAGTATTCTCCTTGTTATACTATTGAGTGACTGATACAGCCTTCAGAATGTCAGAATGTGTCCACATCCTCAAACAGGTTTTGCATCATAGGTAATACTGGCTCATACGATACAACTACTCTTCATATATTCTTAGTCTTTAGCCCACAGAAGAGAAAGTGTCAGCAGTCACCTCCAGTCTCTCTCTCTCTAAAACCTTTAAATCAGGCTTGAAATCTCGGGATAATAATGGACTCAGACTTGAACTTTAACAACCACATCAAATCACTAACATCTGCAGCTTTTTTCTAAAAATATTGCAAAAATCAAAGGTGTACTGTCAAAACCAGACTTGGAGAGACTTATCCATGCATATGTCTCCAGTAGATTAGACTACTGTAACGTCCTGCTCACTGGCCTCTCCAAACGAGCCTTAAGACAGCTGCAGTACATCCAGAACACTGCTGCTTGGGTCCTGACTAGAACCAGGAACCTGTGCTCAGGTCTCTGCACTGGCTCCTGTGGCTCAGAGAATAGACTTTAAAGCAGCTCTGCTTGTTACAAGTCTCTCCATGGCCCAGCACCAAAGTACATCTCCCACATGTTAGTGCCATATGAACCATCTCACACTCTGAGGACTTCAGGGACCCGCCTCCTTCTGGTGCCCAGAGTCAGTTTCAGTTTTCTGAAGCTAAAACCTGGAACAGGTTTTTGAAGATGTGAGACAGGCCTCTACTTTGACAATGTTTAAATCCAGGCTCCAAACGGTTCTGTTTAGCTGTGCATATGACTGAAAGGTTTTTATTCTGCACTTTTCTCCTTTAATGTTAATTTTATGATGATTATTTGTGATTATTTATGTTTTGATTTGTTGTATTGTGATTTTAAAGTCTTTCTTATTCTGTAAAGCACTTTGGATTACTTTGTGTACTAAATGTGCTATACAAATAAACATGCCTTGCCTATTACATTCAGTTAAATGTAAGTGAAAGGTTTGGGAAGAATGAATAACCTTTTCTTTACGCGTGTAATGCATCACTTTATCCACGAGATGGCAGTACAGTTCAATAGCGATATTCTGACACGAAGCAGGGAGTATCTCGTTTCGAAGCCCCAGAATCCAGATTCGTGTGAGATTTTCATTCCTGCGCGCGCACACACACGCCCCCTGCATGAATTCACATGTAATTAACTGTGTTTTATGTCCTTAAAGTGTGAGGGGCTGATGTCACGCAGCTGGTTTTGCAACATTGACCAAAAGTAAAGAAATTCTCCCAGTGCCAGATGTTCAAAACAGCTGCAGTGATCTCATCTGTGAGAACCTTGGAAATAAGACAAGTGAGAGGAGCAGTGATGTAATGTGTGCAGTAGGGATACAGACAGGAGCCTTTAGAGTCTGTTCTGTTCAACACCAGGTTTTATTACAGGTTAAACCAGATGTGGGTTAAGTGAGACTGAATTCTAGTAGTTAGCCTCATGTTTGTGTTGTAAAAATATATATAAAGTAAAAATAAAATATCTTAAAAGAAGTTAAAGGTCCTATACTACACAGAACTGACTCTTATGAGCTTTAAGCCATGTTATAATGCTCAAAAAGTTGTGTTTTGTTTCATTCACACATGTTTGAGTAAC
>KN472672.1:0-12680 GCA_000787095.1 Periophthalmodon schlosseri
TGACCTCAGGCTGCGGAAAGCTTAGTGCTCATTAATCCCAGCAATAAAGAGGTCAAAGGGCGGGACCGCTGGAGTGCAGGTCAGACCCGTCGCAGATTTAAAAAAGAAAACATTGAATAGTGTCATGGGCCTCAGGTAGGGTGACTACACTATTAGTTACAGCTGCACTCCCCCATGTTGTTAGGTTGAACAGTTGACAAGATAAATAAAAAGTAATGGTCCAAGGAGGAAAGAACCAAGTATTGCGTGTCCAGATTTCTTGCCAATACCCATGATTGTGGTTTAGACAATAAAACAGGCTCTTCGTGATAGCTATTGTTTAAGTATTTTGCAGTTAAAGGGTCTTAATTTACAAAATGCTTCGAAATGATATGGTCTGAAGCACAATTACCCAATTTTATCTGACAAACTTGTGTCTGCCCGAGACTGACAAATGCCGCAGGTCGCATTCTGACAGAAACGAAGCCAAATCAAAATGCTAATCTTTGCACCTGAAATGCCAACCCAAGAACGGGCAGATGGGGAAGAACAAAGAACTGTAGTCAAATCTCTCTGGTTCCATTTTTTCAAACGAAATCTTGTAGTGAAGAATGGCCCAGGTGTGCCCAGTGCTCTGGAGCAGAGAATGTGTGAAGGATGCTGACACAGCGCGAGCCTCTGCAGTCGGATCCATTTGGCAGAGCGAGCAGAACCAATCAGATAATTGTCCTTGTTTGGCATTGAGTGGACCCATCCGTGGGCCAGTAGGCTGATTATCCAGGCTGGGAATGAGAATGATTGAATAGTAAATTACATCCTAATGAATATATTATGTCGCCCCTCGGTTTATCAACGCTAAATGTGAAACAAAGAGCTGAGAACAACAACTGCCCTGATGAGGTGATGAAATTCCTCCTCTGAATCTCTCCACAAGGCAAGACTAATGCCCATGCAAATAACCTTTGCAAACAGTGTGATTGGGAAGGAAAACTGGAGCTCATGGCGGCGCAATGAAGAGTAGCACAGAAGCACAGATCCGGCTGCCATGTGTACTCCAGGAAACATGCTTATAACAAGGCTTCACAAGAAAACAGAAAAACACATAAGAAAGTAATGCTCTTTCATTTCATCCAAACATCCACACAATAAAAACCTGCACACTTATATTTTCTTGTTTTTCACCGGGACATTTATGCCCTACCTGAACCATTTTCTTTACACATAAAAACTGTTATGTACAAACACTGTGGTCCTTATTAAATCCCCAAAAAGATGTTATTAAGAGCTCAGCTAAGAGCCGCACAGGCGCTTTTCAATCACGCCTCACTACAGGTTCCAGGTCAGCCAGGTCTCCGAGGAGGTACAGCCGTACAAAGCCCCAGTGGCAGGTCCCCATTTGGACATGGCAGCTAAAAGGAGCACGGCTATAGGCAGGAGGTGGGAGGCCTGTGTTTGAGGCCAAGCTCTTCAAAAATCACAATGGCCGCTGACTGCCTTAGCCCGAGATCATTGGACACCCACGGAGCCTGTGTCCTCAAGGAGAACACGAGGAGGGAGGCAAACGGCACCGGGAACAGCGGGTCGGCCGCGCTCCTTCTTCTGTCAACACACGTGTGCGCGGCGACCGGCCCCCGCTCACCAGACCACGGAGGAGAACGCATTTGTGCCTAATCGTGAACAAAGAGTTTGGACAGTCTGACGCTTTCAAAGACCGTTTCCAAGATTTAGAGAAATAAAAGTGTTAATGTGGTTTTCTCCCATTTGTCCAGACAGGTGAGGTGATGACGACGATGCACTTTAGAGCTTTGTCGCTATGGAGATGTTGGCTCCTAGAATCCACAGCATGGCAGCAAAACTTACCGTCTTGCATTTATTCAGCTACAGATGAAAAATCCGACCTGTAACTTGACGGCGTCACCCGCTTGTCTCCATGGAGCAGGAAGAGTTTGATGCCATAATCTCGGCAGAGCATTGATCTCCATGGAAACAAGCAGGTGACAGACCCTCCACCAGAAGTGACGCTGCGGACCCGCTTTCTGCTCTGATTTATACAGGACCAGAATAAGAACAGTGCAAGGTGCGAGGTCTACATGATATTTTGTGCTCTAAGGTCCGGTATTTTCTGCCCACACTGGATCCACTGGGTGTGGTTTTATTTCTTTTGTGTTAAACGGCAGTGGGACGGTGACTAATTACAGCACAGACAGACAGATGCTAGTAGAAAATCAATAAATAGATAGGAGGCTTTGTTAACTAAGCAACAAGAATGAACTCAAATGAACGACAGAACATATTAAAAGGATGCGCCTGCACAAATGGTGAATGGGTACGTGTGGTGTAGTCACTCACCAGATGGACAGCAAACTACTTTTCTTTGTCATTTCTAAGCGGTTATTTATACATCTCCGAGCTCAAAATGTGTCTCTATATTAATCTTCCCGGAGAAACACAAATGCTTGTTTCCAAACGCAGAGCCTACAGTGCAGACAGTAGACATAAGGACGCTAACTCGGATGAGGACAAGATGTACAAGAGTGTTTGCACAAATACGGCAGCTCTAAGTCTGTTTACTCTCCATCCTCAAGAGTCCTCTAGCTTGCCTCAGGGATCAATACATTAGTTAAATTATTCAGGTTAATGCTACAGATTACCACAGCATATGTAAAGCTAAGTGCATGTTACTATTGGCTAAGCAGATTTATTTAGTGTAGTGTTGAAACTTGTCATTTTCAGACCAGGTTGTGTTTTGCAAAAAAAAAAAAAAAAAAAAAATGGTGCAGTTTCGCTTGAGGCACTAGTTTTTTATTGGCAGCGAAATGTCTGCTATCACAATCAATGAGAGGATGAGGACAGCAGTCTGCGTTTCTGCGGGTGCTTGAGTGTTCTTTCTGAAGGCAGCCGAATGCAGGAGAGCGAGGAGAAATGGAGATAAGCCGGTGCATAGCTGGACTGTTGATCTGCGGTACTTTGAGCCCCAGGCTTTAGCCAGCGCCTCCTCCACAGCTCCCTGTGTCTCTCTCAGCATGGAGCCCATCTGATCCACCACACAGGCCCCGCCAACTCTCATTAAACATGCTGAGACTTAGACAGACATACAGAAGAACCTCATGCTTCACACTTTTACGACAAGGAGAGCGTACTTTAAGAACTTAGTACGGAGAACACCTCCCTCTTTGTTCAGTGATGAGACCTGTTTTTTGGCTCACGTTCGCAATGGGAACTTGGTAGAATAACAAATCAGAATTGTCTGGTATAGCGGGCGAAGATGTCACATTTCGCTGTTCGTAGCTGGAATAGTAAACAATAATGGGTTATTTAAGGAGTAGGCTGTACTAGTTTTATCTCCATAGACACATGACAGTCTGACAAGTCTTAAAATGTTCCTTCTCTAGGCCCAACAATGCAGCCCAGAGCTTTATTAAAACATGAATGGAGCACATTTTAGAGCTACTTAAAATTGTGCTTCTTTCCACAAGTATTACAGACTAGAATAGATTTCAATCTCTTATCTGTTCACTCAGCTGACAGCAGAACTTAAAAAATCCAAAAGCCCATTAATGTGCAGGACCCACGTGCAACACATGACTCTGAATCCAAAGCAGCAAAACAAAGTAGATTTTGTGAAATTCTCTTCAAGTTCATTAACTCAATGCACAAGAGAGCAAATAGTCAACAAAGAATCCTGCTCTAGATAATTAATGAACTCTTGAAACAAGCCTCGCATTAAATCATGCAATTTTTAAAAGTGCTTCAGAACAAAGGCGCAGTGGAAGAAAAAAAACACTCTCAAGGCTAATATAAAAAGAACAACACGGCCTCTGAAACCAAATGGTGAATAAATGAATAGTGTCTAGTTACATCATTGCATATCAATCACGGCTTTTAAATGGTCAGATATCAGCAGACACGGTCAAAACTGCACGGTCTTACAGGGAACTACACGAACAAGAGCAAATCTAAAATCCTCAAAAGGAGCCAATTCAGAACCAAGTGACTCCGAGTGATTGAGCTCGAGTTCTTAAGTCCACAGCAGTGTCTGGAGCCATCTGGAGACACATCATTGCAGACTACAGTGTGGTGACCTGCGGCCTCGGCTTGGGCCCGTGGCAGGTGTCAGCAGAGCGGAGGGGGGGGGTATTCTCTGAGGTGTAACGGCCCAGTCCAACCGGACAACAGTGTTGATAGAGGTGCTCAGGGGTCACATGGTTGTGAAGATTCATCAACAGGGAAAAGAAGGGCTTTCTCTGCCTTTCCAAAACATCTTTACTGGGCACATTTTCTGTCACAACAGTAGGGCTGAAATTACACACATTCTCCTTGTGGGGCAGGAGTGTGGAGGGAGGGGTCTGCTCTAACAATAGCAGCTCAGAGTGACATTAATCTGTGTAAGCTCATGGAGGTCACTATTCTGTGTTACTATGGGGGAATGTCAGGCGTCCCAGGACACCCCTCTCTTTCTATTAGTGTGAGACCAAGTGCTAATAATTGCAAACTCATTTGGATAATACTCTGATGAAGGCTGTATCTGCCCTGCCCTCCTGCTGCTGTATCTGCCCTCCTGCTGCTGTATCTGCCCTGCCGCTGCTGTATCTGCCCTGCCGCCTGTATCCCATGTTACTTACACTCATGCTTGTCATCCAGAGATGTCTTTACATGGGAGATGCGAAACACAACACTCTGATTTATTGAGGGAGATAAGCTCTGTTTTCAGCTGGGGAGCCTGCCACAGCTCGGGTTGTGTTTCCCTGTGAGGGGGAGCTCTCCTGTGGTCAGCATGAGGCCGGGCCTATACATCCACACACTCATGAGAGGAGAACGCCACGCAGCTACTGTAGTCTTGCCTTTATTAGTTTGCTTTGTCCCTGCCATTCTTACACTGTATCTTGTTCCAT
This sequence comes from Periophthalmodon schlosseri, assembly GCA_000787095.1. Lineage (NCBI taxonomy): Eukaryota > Metazoa > Chordata > Actinopteri > Gobiiformes > Gobiidae > Periophthalmodon > Periophthalmodon schlosseri. The sequence continues at coordinate 4,872 of KN472672.1, forward strand.
CCCCCTCTCTGGTCCTTGTCCAGCGTCCTCCTCGTCTCTCGCGCTCTCCGGACTATCCGTGCTTCTATCACGGGCTAATGTGCCACTGCAAATGAAGCAGCTTGACTTCCATCTCGAGCTATAGCAGATCAATAAGAGCTGCTCACTATCAGGCAGGACACCGGGCCTGCTGCATGAGGGAGAGCGGTGCGGCAAATGAAACACACTTAATGCTTAACACATAAACATGGCGCTCGGGCAGTCATAATTCACCTTTTATGGCTTGTATTTACTGCAGAGCTGGTGCTACAACTGCAGGGGCTCCTCTGACACAGTGCTGTAGCCAGGAACATGTCTCTTAAAGCGGACAGGTCTCTGAATTCAAAGGTTCTGAACAACCGACCAGATTAAGAGATATGTGAACAAAGCAGGATGGTCATAAATCAGAGTTAGCATGAGGCTGGTTGCGGAGAGTAATAGACTGTGAAAGTGGCTAATAGAGGAAAACAACACAAGCACGGACTATGGGAGGGCCAGCAGGTGGGGGTGCAGACCCACAGCCAAAATAAAGATGGAGATGACGTCTGAATGCAACAAATGCAGAGAGGGAGCCACAGGAAGCCACAGGAAGCCAAGCGCTACAGGACAGATGGGCGCCCGAGTTACCTGGACAGGTGGCCACACAGGCACTTTTCTGGACGCTCTGCCCATCACAGGAAGTCCCTCCATTCAGGGGCGTGGGATTGGTGCAGCTTCGGCTTCTCTTCTGCCAGCCCCGCCCGCACACGGCGCTGCAGGACGACCAGGTAGTCCACGTGGACCAGCCGCCGTTGACTGCGAGGGAGCACCCGACATGGAGGGGTGAGGGGTGAGGGGGGGAAGGACAGAGTAGCAAGGATTACCTGACATGCACCAAGGACAAGATAATCAAGAATGCTGTTTGTCTCTTTGGTTCGGCACAGCGAAACGCGAACGCAAAGGAGCCCGTTTGCCAGATCCTCGGACACGACATCGAACTGCGGTGAAAACAAAAGCATTTAAAGCTACAAGACAAACAGAATCTTCCAGACGTAAACACGTGTCTGCGGAACATTTCTACTGAACTTTCCCCTGACTCTGACCTGAACAAGCAACAAAACATCAACCAACACATTCAGCTCGTAAATATCTCCGTTTATCCTTTCCATATAATCTATTTCATTAGCGTGACCTTGTCCTTCACAAAACTTGCGGATAAAATGATTGGATTTCATTTTGAATGGCTGGTGAAACAGTGGTGAACAATTCAAATCCCTGATGAAACATTATAGGGGAACGTGAAAATATAGTAGAAAAACAGGGAAAGATAATGTGGCAGTAACTTCTGCTTAGGCCTGTCACGATAACACATTTTGTGCGATATATTGAAGTAAATATAGAAGATAAACGATAACACTGAAACCAAACCGTAAAGCAGAATTATTACCAAAAAAGTACTCTAAATGTGCAGTATTGTTGAGCTGCAATATATACATAACATAATGCAACACTTTACTTTTTGTCTGTGTCTATAATGAGTCAGAGAAGTTCATAATTCAATCTTCTACAGCTCAAGTCTCATTGTAGAACAGAAAAATGACCAAAATGTTCCCACTAGCGCAAAGAAAAAGTCCACACTAGTGATGGGACATTCGTGAGTGAGTCGGCTCTTTTGAACGATTCCTTAACGTGAACGATTGGATCCTGATCAAATTTTTTAAAACAGCTGAATCTTTTTATTTCTAATTTGTCTGCATTTTTATACTGATTAACATAGAACCAACACAAGAATCAGCACAGAAGCAGAGCAGATGACACGAGTGAGAGCTTTGTGCACACAAAAACACATTTAACATAATAACAGTTAGTTTTAGAATAATTATTATTGTTTTATTTAGATTCTGAATAATTCCAAAGGGTAAACACTCTCCCACTCTCAGTTTGAACCACTTTAAACACATTTAAGCCTTGGTCCTTCCTCTCCGTGATTAGTTTGTTGATAAAATGAGTGCTCACACTGGCTTCTGTCATAGAAATAAATAGTAAGAGCCTTTTTAACTCTTTGAAATGAACAGATGCAAAAGATTCAGATCTCATAAAAGAGCTGAAAGTCTCATCACTAGTTCCCACAATAAACACTGACCCCAAACATGATTGTTCCATCTGTCATGTGCTGAACGAGTCCATATAGTGATTTTCGTGACAGGCCTAACATCTGCTTTGCACAAAACACTAAACGAGGGCGTCGCATCCACATTTGCAAGACCCTACACTTCCTGCTCATGTGCTCGTAAGGTCAGCGCACGTGACCTTATGCACTAGACACTTCTCCGTTTGTTAGTGTGAACAGAGCAGCCGTCACTCCGTTTCTTTACATACTTCCTTCGTAATTTCCCCTTCACTCTCTTCAAACCTCGCCGAGGCTGAATCATTTCCTTGGCCTCTCTTAGCGATTGATTGGCCGCCACTGTGAGGTAAATTGCTTGGCAGCTTGGCCCCTGATTACCTCTTAGAAGCAGGCGCAGTCCCACCAGCCAGCCGTTAAAATGCATCTCTGACCCCCTGTTGACCCCTTTAAAAAAGTGGAGGTTATTATGATTCGACGCAGCTCACATCAGCCGGTCTGGAGGATTCTTACACTTTCTGATAAATAAAGTTTTTCAATTTCCACCAACAGGGTCAATTGCTGGGTTTCAGGTGACATCGCAACATTCTACTGACCAATAATATTTAATACAGACGGGGGGCAGGTAAAGTGGATATCGTGAAAAATGCAGGTTTCTGTTGGAATACGGGGAGTTCTAGGGTCTAGTTAGTAATAAAAATGGTCAGGTTCATTTTGTCAATTTACCTTTTGGATATTTCACGGCAAAATACAACGTAATCAATAGGGGCAACTGTCTCTTGCCCCCCATCTGGGAGTATGACATCATCACATTCAAGAATCTGAATCCCCGCTGTTACAGCTGTAAAGATCTGGGAATTGGAGCTCCACAGCAAAAAAAACTGCGTTGTGTTATTAGCCAATAGCCGATCATAACGAATAGCAAACGGCGCGCTTAAGGCGTGGGTTACGGTATAATGCGCCGCGTTAGATCAACACATTTCATTCGTGGCCAGTCGCCGTGAAAGTGCAACGTGCCTGAGTTGTCAGTGACATTCATGGGCTGCTTAAACGCTCCGGCTCCTTCGCAGATTTACATTATAATCCAATTCGCATGAGAACCACTGATGTTTAGGAAGCCAAAGCGACGATTACATCTTACTCTCGTCGCGTTGGTCACGTGTGCATTCTGTTTGCACCATTTGACTATCTCGCAACGTAGAGACCCCACCTTTCTCTCCCAGGTGGTTTCGTCTTCCCGTTCGGAGACTTCGCCCGTATGCTAATATATGCAAAGATGCAGCGGCCGTGCGCGCGAAGCCCTCCGTGATTTAAAAATAATGCTGTTTCGCTGCATTTTAATAAAGGTCAGGCTATTTATCAAGCCAAGTCACTATTTACACACACGCAGTTAAATCACATTCTTTACTGATATGGAAGTGACTCACAAAGGTTGGACAGGGACAGAGCGGAGATTAGGGGCGGTTTGTTAAAAGAGCGCTATGCCAGGGATGATTCAAGCTGAGAACATTATAAAGCGGACAAGCTCTTCCTTAACTCGATAATAATAAACTGCATGTGTGTTTTATGCAGTTTACTTACGCTACATGAGGCCCTGTGCTTCCTCCCACTGTGCATCATTACTAGTTAAAACCACAGGTGAGAAATGACAATAAATATGTTGAGAGTTCAGCCGCAAACTCAAAGAAAGGGCTTGTGACTTGTACTGGAGCATTTTCAAGAACCAAACACTGCGATAAAAATGTGATTCCAACAAATATATGTTTATTAATAGATGTGTGAGGATAAATGTGGGGGGTGGTAACAAAAAAAAAACAAAAAACATTTCTTTCTTGGTAATTAAACGGCCCATATTACGCAATTTTGTGATCCATGTTCTAATGTTTCCTCATCGCAAACAGACCTGGAGTTGTGTTTTGTTTCATTCACACATGTTTAACATACAAACCCTGCAGATTTATTTAGGCTGAGTTCTTCTCAAATTCAAAACACACTGTTCCACCTTGTGATGTCATGTGGTAATACAGGAAGTGCTCCGCTGTGTTTTTAAACTCCACACACCTTCACTGGAATCATTTGGATTATTTCAGATCTGGAATTGCCAATCTCGGCTAAACACAATGTAAAAGTTTGCTGTTAAATTGAAAACTTCCACTTCATGACGTCACAAGGTGGAACAGAGCATTAATAAATAATAAAGAGTTACTCAAACGTGTGAACGAAACAAAACACAACCTCACAAGAGTCAATTTTGCGTAATATAGGACCTTTAAACTCTTTGTATAGTATAAAACCTTGTTGTTGCCACCGGCCACATTAAAAAAAAAAAAACACAACAGGGATCCTTCAAGCAAGGTTCAACCAAGAATCAACCCAAAAATTCCAAATCCTACAGTTTTTACGAACACCTTTGTGCTGTCTTTTCTGACTTCCTGTTTAAAACTCATTATTTACACTGCGAGGCGTCCTGCCATGGTAATAATGGTGAAACGGGGGAACAGCGCGCCCACACAACATGAACGATCTGAATTATTTATTGGCACGTTGTTTTTAATATAGTGAAGACCTCCCATTAGCCCCTACCCCTCACCTGGACCCCGCTCGATTAAAGAACAGCAGCCGGCTCTTACCATAGACCAGGACGGTGGCGGACGTGCTCTTGCGGCGAGCCACGATGTTTTTGGCCACGCACGTGTAGTTGCCCGTGTCCGCCAGCCGGGCCTTTTTGATGACGAGATTATGGTCAGCGGTGATGAAAAAATTGGGGTCGCTGGCCGGGTCAATAACGTCCTCGTTCCTCTGCCACTCCACCTGCAAAGACGTTTCAGTCAGAGCGAAAATACACACTCGTGCAATTGTGCCGCAAGGACGGTTTCATTTGGTTATATTCAGTGGTTTCGCAGGTGCCATTTTGAATCAGTTTTCCACTTCTGAAACACACTGGCCGCTGCGGAGCTGAGAACACTACAAAAGATAAGTAGACCTTAGCCGGTCAGTAACAAAATGTGTTGGGTAGTGACATTAATTAAAAGTAAAAATTAGGTAACTTCTGAAGAAAAGGGAACACAAGTAAAACGTATGATTGTGTGACACTTTAGTAACTGAGAGCCGAGTGCGCTGGAGGAAAAAAGTCACCAATTCCCAAGGAGACCCCAATTTGCAAAAAGCTGGACCCCACTAAGAATGTAGAAAGTTTGAATAATTTCCAGGGTTTTTACATTTACAAAGTTGGATAATTGAATATAAAATTTTAAACTTTAGTTCAGCCAGAGAAACTACTTTTTCAGGTTTGGTGAAGTTGCAGCTGATTAAATTAAAGCGTAGGTCTGTTTGCATGATTCAGCGTTTTAGTGAATTAAGTGATGCTCATAATTTAAAGAAAACATACTGTGCTTGTGTCTGTTTTAAATCTATAATCTACAACACCTGTGGATCATTATGTTATAATTTGCACATTTGAAATCGCAATATTCGTCTAAAATGATTCAATAAAACGACGCGGGAGTCTGTTGACTTCCGTGTTAGAAAACTGCGCTGACGCCGCCGTAAACGACATCGCAACAAAGAGTCGGCCCCTCCTATGGATAGCTGCACATCACTCTAACGAGGAGCGGATTTTTTTTCAAATGTACAAAAATGACAACACAACACTGCCGAATCCAGTGCGTATCACCGACTGAGAAAATAAAACCGGAGAACGAAGAAAACAGGGTTGATAGGCAACATGGCGTCTTGAAAATACTACTACGACTACTACTACAACAACTACAACAACTACAACTACTACATCAGACTTATATAGTGCTTTTTTGGACGAAGACGCTTTACAAACAATAAGAAAACAGTAGAAAACAACAGTGGAAATCATGGGGGGGATGCCAGATAATGAAATAAGTGATTAAAGCTCACTCAGACGCATGAATCACTCCAAAAACAACTTCAGAGGGTCAATGAGGAAGGAAACAACTATAACATGGTTAAAAGCTCTGACTATTTTGCATAATAGTTCTGCTTTAATTAACTTTTGGCTTGCAATGCATTTGGGGAATGTTATTCAAGAATAAAGTGTTACGACGTTCTTAAGAGGGAGAAAAAAAACAAAAGCAATTCTGGAGCATCTCTGTATCTTGGCAGTGCTCTGCTCTGGCTGTAAACGCTCTGCACCTGAATAGCAGTACTCTGTAGAATGACTGTGACCCCTACAGAAGACATAACTGATGTTTTGGTGTACTTTGAGATTGGCTTGCTTGTTTTCCTGCTCTCACTTGACCCAGTGCCGTCTGGAGAGTAGCTAGAGTGCTACAGTATTGTTGCTGCTTCTGCTGCCTGTTGCAATTCCGCATATAATTGGGCTCCCTTCCTCTTGTGCGCCGCTCCGCGATTGTTTGACTCGCGCTCTCGTGTTGTTATGTGTTTTGAACTGCGGTCGGCACCTTTTCCCCCATTTTCCCCGCCCCGACGACGGAAGAGCCGCGATTGGCCGGCGCGCGTCGGCCGGTCTCCCCGCGGTCGCCTTCACGTCCCCTCGTGAGGTCATTAGACAAGTTAGCGTCAAGCCGGGACCGAGGGACGTACCGCGGACGAGACCGGCGTAAGTCCAGTCACCCAAACACTAAAACATCCCAACTTGGACACACTCAGACAGATGTGACGGCAGCAAGATGGAACACCGGAAGAAAGCGGCGCAAATAGAGACATTAATTATGAATGGGCCTTTAGAGATGCCAAATGTGGAGTGAAGCGGTTCCCGGGCTTTACCGACTGATGCGATGAGCCAGCGTGATGTAGGGCCGTGCTGAGATGTAGGAGAGATAATAAATCAATAACACGAAATAATTAGAGGCGTAATTCACAGTGGTGGCGCGCCGAGCTGCTCCCGAAGCCAGATTTGCTCCCTGTCCTCTGGTTGGGAAAGCCCGGGAGAGATCTCTAGATCACTCAAACGTGCATGGATGACATCTAAGAGCGGAGGAGGAAGTAAAAGGGCTATAAATAAGGGGCGTATGTGAGTCTCACCTCGGCCTGTGGCACTCCCTCGGGGGGATGGCAGCGCAGTAACACCTCCTGGTCCAATGCCACCTCTTTACCCTGCGGTTCCTCCTCAAAGTTCTTTCGCAGGTCTGGTGGGAAAGGGGAAAAAGAGAAGCAGCCAATTATAGCTAGAAAAGTCATGTTGTTATACGTGTTTTTTGGTCTTATAAGAATTTACCGAGCCGTGCAATAAAACGTACGGACAAATATGCTGACGACAAAACTGCTGAATCTGTGAAGGAAGTGATGTGCAAAAACTGTAACGTGTTTGGTGATAATTAGAACGTTATTAACCCTTTTATTTGAGTAACAAGATCATGATCTCGCTCTGTAACATATTTATATATTTGAAAACAAACTAAAAAAAACAACAACTTTAGTTCACGGACAATTAAATCCATTGTCACAAATTGCCAACGGTAGTTTTTTAAGAGGAGATATTTTAAACGTGTTGTAAGTTTCACCTTCGTTTTTGACACTCCGAGTCTCCCCTCCCTTTGCTCTCGGTGCTAAGTCACTCCCCTTTCAGAGCGTTATCACAACACAATCAGGTGCATCCCGCTAATGAAGCTACTGCACATCGCATCAGGTTTGTCAAGTTGCTGTGTGCAGTTTTGTATCATGTTTTTGTATATTTATGGAGAGTTGTCGTGTGG
>KN472672.1:12725-23848 GCA_000787095.1 Periophthalmodon schlosseri
AGCGTGGGTGCGTAGGCTTGTGGGCGGAGCCTCGTACAGAATCTTACTACTAACCGTAAGCAGGGTTCAAATAGGGCGCGGGAGAGATCGCTAAAATACTCACACATGCATGAACCGCTGGTGTTTAAACATATAGTACCAGACAAAAGTTTGGACACACCCTCTCATTCAGTGTTTTTTATTGATTTTTACATTTTATATCCACACAGAAGACATCAAATATATGAAGCAAGATGTATGGAATTATGTAGTAAAGAAAAAAAAAAGTTAAATAACTCTACTGAATAAAGCAAAGGATGGAGGATTTGAGGATTTGAATATGAAATATAAAAAACATATATATTTAGCGTTATATTATTTAGTATTTGGCATGTCTTCTGTATGTATATAAAATGTAGAAAGTAGCAAAAATAAAGAAAAACACTGAATGAAATCGTGTGTCCAAACTTTTGACTGGTAGTGTATGTATATAAAAAAAAAACATTTTTATTTTTTGCATCATTTTCAGCACTACCTTAAGGCCCCCAAAAAACCCATGTGTTTTGAGTTTTTAAGAGCAAACACTTCTAAATCCAGGCTTGTTGATCTTTCTAAATGTCCCCTCTCGTGATATGGCCGGGTACTGGCTCTGGCTGCGCATCTCGCTCCAGTTGGTCCCCTAAGCCACGCGGGGATCGGCGGCACCGACCAGGCCTCGGTTCAGAGATGCTTGTCTGCAGCCAGAGGGGCCCGGCGTAACGTGAAAGCAATTGCATTAGCCCTCATCCCTCTCCTTCCCTCTCCCTCCCTCTCCCTCCCTCTCCCTCCCCCACGCTCTCTCCTCCAGCCTCTTCCAGCCTTCCATCTGTGTGAGAGCTCGGAGCCGCCGCGCCAAAACAAAGCCCCGGGGCAACTGGACAAGAGCTCGTACAAACCCGGCCGCCTTTCCTCTCGTTGAATACTCTTACGACGACCGCCGCCATATATATTTGGGGGTAAGCCGGGCTATGAATTACGCCGGTAAAAAGGGCTACGGCCCATTTCCCGCGAGGGCAAATCCATGATGCCCCATACCTGATGAGTTAGCCGAGGTTGGCGCAAAGTGGATATGTTATAGCTCTGCAGAACAGAGGGCAAGCGCAAGTGAAATACTTTAACCAGATGCCCGTCCTGTCCAATCAGAGACGCTGTTACTTTAAAAGGTGAACTGTGAGTTTTCTGGTGGAGGTCAGTCACTTGTTTGGCGCATTAAAGGGCCCATGTTACGCTATTTTCTTACCTATGTTCTAATGTTGTTTCCTCGTCACAAACAGACCTGGAGCTGTGTTTTGTTTCATTCACACATGTTTGAGTAACACTTTATTATTAGTCTGTCTACATCTCCAAAGCTCAAAATACTCTGTTCCACCTTGTGATGTCATGTGGTGATACAGGAAGTGCTCCACTGTGTTTTTAAACTCCACACACCTTCACTAGAATCATTTGGATAATTTCTGCTCTAGAATTGCCAAACTCTATTGACCAAAAGGTAAAAGGAGCTGTTAACTTACTACCGTTTCATGACATCACAAGGTGGAACAGAGTATTTTGAGCTTTGGAGATGTAGACAGACTAATAATAAAGTGTTACTCAAACATGTGTGAATGAAACAAAACAACTCCAGGTCTGTTTTTGAAGCGGTAACAACATTATAACATGACTTAAACCTCACAAGAGTCAGTTTTTTGTAATATAGGACCTTTAAACATATCTGTCTTCCTTTTTTTTTTTTTAAAATTCCTGGTTTAGAGGAGTCACCTGCTTGTTTACATGTAGACTGCCAAGTTTTATGCCAGAATGTGGAACATTTCCAGCATAACAACATTTCCATGGACACAGGCCCGGGTCTACGGGGGGCAAAATGGTGCATTACAACCTCAGTTAAAAATGTTTGCACCTCATTTCAGGCACATGAACTAATGACACTTAATGGAAGCGTATTATGTTTGCAGCCCTTTGAAACCCGAATGTGCCCTGAGTCAGTTTGGTCTGCACCCGGGTCTGCACGGAACAAAGGAGGTTTTGGACCCTCCACCTTAAAGGTCCTATATTATGTAAAATTGACTCTTGTGAGGTTTAAGCCATGTTATAATGTTGTTACCGCCTCAAAAATACACCTGGAGTTGTGTTTTGTTTCATTCACATATGTTTGAGTAACACTTTATTATTAGTCTGTCCACATCTCCAAAGCTCAAAACGCTCTGTTCCACCTTGTGATGTCATGAAGCGGTAGTTTTCAAGTTAACAGCTCCTTTTTACCTTTAGTTCAGTAGAGATTGGCAATTCCAAGGCTGAAATCATCCAAATGATTCTAGTGAAGGTGTGTGGAGCTTAAAAACACAGTGGAGCACTCCCTGTATCACCACATGACATCACAAGGTGGAGCGGAGTGTTTTCAGTTTGAGAGAAGCGCAGGGTTTGTGCTTTAAAAATGTGTGAATGAAACAAAACACCACTCCGCGTCTGTTTGCGACGAGGAAACAACATTAGAACAGATCAGAACATAGTAAAATATGGGCCGTGTCCCTTTAAGAGAGAATTTGAGTACATTTGACACGATGAAACTGGAGGAGAGTTAAGATCCAGGCTACACGCAGTATTATACGTACATATACTGCATACATCATTACAGAAACACCTGTACACGTCTTTTACATCACAATGACTTGAGCGAGCTCTTACACGACTTGGCTAATGAGTGTTTGCTTGTACTTGCCAGACAGTGCTTCGCTCAGCTCTGCCTCCAGTTATGCATATTTATATGAGATTTAACAGGCACAATGCGCTAAAATACTCCAACGTAAAAGAGCTTTTTTTTTCTAATAAAGCTTTTGAGGCCGTGGTTTGGGATGCGTCTGCGTTCCCAGGACAGATTTACGATAGCTGTGCCGTAATAAATTTCAGATCTGTTTTTATTCCACTGACTTTCATTGGGATCATTGCTGATACAGTGCATCCAGTGAATAATACGCTCATGAATACTCAAATTTAGTGTTCCACTTTTTCTCCGAGTCTAGCCTTGAGGAGATGCATTACTCTCGTGTGTGCGCCAGGCCTGACATTTGTTCTCATAAGTAGAATTGTAATCACTGTGATAGACTGTGGTGCATCAAATCAAAATGGCTCTGGGGCTAATTGGTAAATCAGAGTTGGACGCTCTCAAACCAGAGATACTGAAACAACATGTGGTCTGAGAGCTCAAAGGGGTTTAACGCAGTGACCGCGCTCCAACACAATATAAAGACTCTGGAATAGTAAGTACATGTCTTTCAACTGTCCAAAAGACTGTTTACATTGTGAGACGGTTAAGACAGAAGACATCAAATATATGAAGTAAGATGTATGGAATTGGGTAAGAAAATAAGTGAAATAATTCTACTAAATAGTTTTTGACAAAGCAAAGGGTGGCTACTTTGAAAATTGAATATAAAATATATTTTAAAAAATTGGTTTGATGTCTTTTGCATGTATATCAAAAGTAGAAAGTTGCAAAAAAAAATAAAAATAATAATAAGCATATTTCTTTCAGCTATCCAAAAGACGCTTCTGTAGTTTTATTTCTTTACTTCTACATTTTATATCCACACAGAAGACATCAAATATATGAAGTAAGATGTATGGAATTATGTAGTAAAGAAAAAAGTGAAATAACTCTACTAAATATTTTTCGACAAAGCAAAGGGTGACTACTACTTTTATTAAGAATAAAATATATTTTTTAAAATGTGTATGATGTCTTCTGTATATCAAAAGTAGAAAGTTGTAAAACTAAATAAAAATAATAACTAAATTTATTTCAACTATCCAAAAGAGTGCTTAAGAGAAATCTGTATTTTTATTACTTTACTTCTACATTTTATATCCACACAGACGACATCAAATATATGAAGTAAGATGTATGGAATTATGTAGTAAAGGAAAACAACTTAAATAACTCTACTAAATATTTTTCAACAAAGCAGAGGGTGGCTACTTTGAAAATTGAATATAAAATATATTTTAAAAAATGTAACTTTCTATTTTCTAAAAAGTAGAAAGTTATAAAAAAAAAAGAGTGTTTACATTGTGAGACACTTGTTTAAAGCTGCACTATGGAACTTTATATGCACTTGCTCTGAGTGAGGTCCCCTATTCGCAGATCTAACCTGTAACTTGGCCCTGTGACATTACCTGATCGTCTCCATGGAGATAAATGCGTCTAATATCATGACGTGGAACATTCCACGTAAAACGTTAACATCTCCATGGAGACAAGCAGGTGGTGTCCCTCCTCTAGAAAAGGTTATCACTTAAAAACATCAATTTTTATGTTTGAGTCATAAAAATGTCAAATTTGCATTTCCGTCCATTCACTTGAGTAGGAATATTTTCAAATCATTATTTTTATGGCACCTAGAGAATGAGATATACTGCACAGTTTATAACGCACACATTTATAAACTCAAAGTAATTGTATAAGAAGCGGGAACAAACCAGACGACATTATGTGGTCGGATAACAAGGTCAAAGTGTTTCCTACTGAAGCTAAAAACATGAAACTAAACAACACAATCAAACACTTTTCATTTATTTTACTGTGTCAAAACAGATCACTCACACGTGCTTGTGTTTCTGAATTTGCATATTCTGTAAACAGTTAATATTTTGTCTCGCCTGTGCGCGCTGCAGTGAACTTACAAGCAATCCGGATGTAGGCTTTTTGGCTCTTCTGGGTTCCCGTAGTGCTCCACGCCACACACTGACACCAGTATTCATCCAGACCAAAGACCTTCTCCACCTGCTGTCTGGTGATTTCTATTGTCACCTGCATCACGGGCAGCACTGCAAAGACAACACAAAAACACCCGGTAAAAGAGTGAAGGATAAAAACAATGGCAAAAATCGCCAGAAATCTTTAACCAAGCCGAATTCTGGGATTTCTTTTGCGACTCTCAAACTAACGTGGCAGTATAAACAAGCAAAGGGTCATGATCATATATAAACAGAGCTTGTTAGGTGGGAAAATGAGAGGACCGTCTCTCGGCAGCTGGCCTCGCTCTAATTTGGAAGACGTTAAAAATAACAATCGGGGAGTAACAAGAAAAATACGCAGCTAGGCCCGTTTTTTATTATTACTACTGCGCCCATAAAGAAGGAAGGGCAGGAGGAGTTCACGTTCAGGGATGTGTTGATTTAAGTAACAAAGAAAAAGTATTGGCGAGATATAAAAAAGACAAAACATTTTTTCATTTAAACCGCTCAAACAATATAGATTTTTGTGTTTTTTGATATTTGAGACGCAATCTTTCCTTTCATCTTCTTTTGACCTTTTGTTCCTGAGGTAATCCTGAGGTATTTTTGATATATTGCACAGCGACCTTGATCCCTGCGTCACATGGCCTGCTTTTTTTCTGATAATGATTGCAATATTTTTCTTGGATTCTGTTCCGTATGTGTGTGATGTTTGTTTGTTACTTTGGGGCCGTATAGAAGCAGACAGAGAGGCCGTGAACTTCCATATGAGCGTTTCACAGTCACATCGCCGGTGGTGTATATTTAAGTCACGAACAGCGCGCCACTTCTCAACAACCATTTACATAAAAGCACTTTGTGACATTTTCCCACTCCCCTTCAACACTTGATCTGTCTGCGCTGATCATTTCCAGCGACTGGGTGAAGCCGACTCAAGCTTGACTAAGTGCCACCTATCAGGCCATCAAACCTATACAGCAATTACATAAAGAACTGGCAGGGTATTCGTCAAACTGGAATAGTCTTTTTCGATTTTTTTCCTCAAACATTTTCGGGGTTAACTAGCGAACATGTGGATGGAGACGCGGGCGGAGCGGAGTGCGCTAGAGCCAGCAGGCAGGAGGCAGGAGGCAGGAGGCAGGGGGCAGGAGGAAGGAGGCAGGAGGCAGGAGGAAGGAGGAAGGAGGCAGGGGGCAGGAGGCAGGAGTCGGTCAGTGGCAGGCTTTAGGTGCATTAAGGTCTAAATGCGGAAGATTTGGCTGTGTGCTGATGGAGGTATGTGCAGAGAATCCAGCCTGGAGCCACACCGTGAGCGTCAACAGCTCCGCACGCTCTGAGACGGAAACATTCAGCTGAACTGAGAAAGAGGAGACAAATATACTTACATCTAAAAGTTTACGGCATCTGTTCATTTATAACTTGTTTTCAGGCTTGTACAAGAGCCAGTGTTTAGCGAAAACCCGGTACCATTGTGGTTTGACCATAGACCGTGTATATAAATGGACGTAGCTAACCCGCTAGCCGCCGTGTTCCAAATATGAAGTGATCATGGCCGCGCTTCGGGCTCCATCGACTCCAATTCACTTTGTATTAGAAAACTGTGTCCCCTCTCTCTGTAGCTGCCGCTGTCAGACTCGTCATTTTGGTCTTAAACGTTCGTATTAACCCGCCCGTGTTTTCGTTTTGCTATTGTGTCTGTTACTCAAGATAGGAACATTAATAAGAGGCAAATCAGCTGCCTTCTTTCCCTGAGGTCTCTCCCGCTAGCGTTAGCAACAGGTTTGATTGACAGCGTTGCTAAGCGTCCGCGCCGCTGGTTTGGCAGGGGACGGGCGCTACCTTCAACAGCAACTTGTGGTCGGAATTCCAAATATGGAACTCTGCTCCAAATTGGCCCCTGTAACTGCTCTAACCTCGACGAGCTTCATTTGGAGCCGAACGCTGTGGGTGACGTCACGCTCACTTAGTCCACACTTCTTTATACAGTCTGTGGTTTGACACCAAAACAAAAGGGCTGAAAATTCTATTTTTTGTGTGTGTTTTTATTGCTTTAATTCATAAAATATTTAAATTCATTTTTTCTTGACTGACACAGTGCCTAAATAAAGTCTCCCTTAAATGATGTTTTCTTTTGATTACTGAAACTACTAAGAGGCAGCTCTGCGTGAAAGTGGTAATTGGTGCGTAATATTCTGACCCATTTCATTCGTTCTTTATTAATGTTCAGTGTAGAAATAAACAAGAGTTTATGTGTGACTCACTGATTGCATTACAGTAATGTGCCGGGCTGCTAAGTCAGTGCTACTGCAGGGCGAAGGCTAAAGAGGGACAATCTGACTCTACTCCTCACACTGGAGCTAATGGGAGAGTGAGTCCTGAGGAAGCTCCCATATAGAAACAATACAAACATGTGATGGCCCCAATTTATGATGAGCCCTGAGCAGTTTGGCCACGCGCGGCCGTGAGGAGGAGATTTGAATGCAAAGCTGAGAATGAGCTGTGTTCAGCGCTTCACTTCTACAGTAGAAATACATTTGATTAATGCAAACGCCCGACCGAGCGAGCGGCTGCGGAATAAAGATCAGTATGAAGATGCAAGGCCGGAACAATAGGAACCCGAGGTAAGAAATCCTAAGAAGAGAAATTTGAGGCTGTGCTTGGCCGCATAATTGCATTCTGTTTCCTTATCTCCTCCTGTCTCCGTAATGACCTGCTTCTGTGTCTGACACCTTCCAGTTACACCGCTGTGAGTCACTCTGTCCAATTTCACTCCAATTAATAAGTAGGACACAATCAGCTTATCACTTTGGGACAAAATGGCTCTGCTCTTCTATTGCAGTCAATAATTACTGGACAAGCCTCTGTTTACTGTTGTTTTCCCCAGACCTCAGGGGCAGATGGAACAACAACTCAACTTTATATGGTACTACCAAACCCTCTTTAAAGGGCCCATACTGCCCCATTTACTGATTTGTGTTATAACGTTGTTTCCTCATCACAAACACACCTGGACTTTTGTTTCGTTCATACATCTTAAACACGCAAACCCTGCAAAGTTCTTCTCTCAAACTGAACTAAACTCCACACACCTTCACTAGAATCATTTGGATGATTTCAGCCGTGGAATTGCCCATTTCTACTGAACTAAGGGGAAAAGGTAGCGGTTGACTTGAAAACTACCGCTTTATGACATCACAAGGAGGAACAGAGCATTTTGAGCTTTGGAGATGTAGACGGACTAATAATAAAGTTACTCAAACATGTGTGAATGAAACAAAACACAACTCCAGGTGTGTTTTTGAGGAGGTAAACGCTCATAAGAATCCATTTTGTGTAATATAAGACCTTTAAAAGACACTGCTGATCTCAAAAGGTGATATTCACACAAGTGCACGTTTACACTGTGACTGACATGCGGAACTAAATGCCCACAGAGAGAAACGTCAGCGCTTTATAGAGTGATAATATGCCATCGTCCAAGTTTGGGCTTTTTACTGGAACCCCACTGAGTTTATTTATATGAGATTACACTGTGGAACTTCACCAGACCTCGCTCACGGTTGGACCAAACTACATTATTAGAGCGTTGTGGGGGATAATGATGGACTGACATAACAAAACAGGGGGAATTGAAGAGAGAAACAAAGCAAAAAATCAGCCAAATTAGGACAAAATATCATCTGGGTAACAGTGAGCAAGTTTAAACTAAATGCCTAGACTCCAGGCTTCGAGGAACAAAAACACTGCCAGCTCTGATCAGTTATTAGAAGTAACCAAGAAAAATAACAACTCTTCCATCAAACTAGTCAACTGGAACTTTTTCTAAACCCGTATCTGTGACAATAACACGTTTTGAAGATCGATATATCGCTGAAGTAAATATAGACGATAAACGATAATACTGAAACTAATTTAAGCCACTGACGCAACAACCCAAGAGCAGATTTAAACCAAACTATTAAAACTGTTCTATTCTTAAACTATTCTAAATCTACAATATTGTTAAAAATCATGAGCTGAAATAAAGAAACAGCAGAATAAACCACTTTGGGCCTTAGTTTGCATCTGTAATGAGTCAGACAAGTTATTAATTCAAACCGTTATGGATTAAATCTTATCATATACCCAAAAAAATAACCAAAATTTCCCAGTAGTGCAAAGAAAAAGTCTGCACGAGAAATAATGACCCCAAAAAAATCTTGTTCCAGTTTTCACATACTGAACAATAAGTCAATATATACAGGCCTGTCTTAACCCACTGAAAATGACACCACTTAACACGGAGTTTGATGACAATTATTGCAACTATGAGGGACATTTACAGACCGAGTTAAATCAATGAAATGGAATCTTGGACCAGGTTTGCCCATCGAGAAAATTTGAATTCTGGGCGATATCAGACGATGATCATTATGATTTTCAATTCAATTTGATTTTGTCCCTTAGAACAAATACAAAACAATACATACTTTTAATCATTGGCATGCAATACAAAAATAGTCCATTCTCCTTCCGAAGTCTGAACAGAAAATGCTTGTGAGTCAGGTTAAATAAGTGGCCCTCACACAGCCCTGATGTTGAAAATATAACTTCAGACCTGAAAAGGCACGTGTGAGAAAGGCGGCCCGTAAACTCGGCTCGGTTGGCTTCGTTACGCCAGTTCTGTCAGGAGGAACGGGCCAGAGTTCCTGCCAACTATTGTGAGAAGCGATATTCAAAACGTTTGACCCAAGTCATGCAGTTTAAAGGCGCCAAATACTAACGAAATGTACGTAAACTTCTGAGAAATTAATGAAAAATTGTCTAAAATAAAATCCTTCTCTCAGTATTCTGGCATTTCGCAAATAGAAATAATTTTGTTAATCCTAACTGACCTAAAACAGGCAAAGTTCAGTCTGATTTCATGTCTGACGGTGAGAAAAAAAAGCGTATGTGTCTTTTTATACAGTGTAAGTAAACTTCTGGTTTCAAGTGTACAGCCTTTTTCATGTTTTTCTGATGAAACCGAGTTCTGAGTTGCTTTGGTAGTGGTGACTTTCGTTAACTTTCAGAGCGTGTTCATGTTGGTTTTTGTGTCTGCCAGTTATTTCTATAGAGATGTCATATTGTGTGTGCGCGGGTACATCGGCTCTCCCCCTCTTGACCCGACGGGGGCTCAACACGCGTGGGGCAAATATCACTGGACTCTATCCCAGCACCAGTCGATATCGGGCTTGTCTGAAGACCGGGACTTTATTTTTCTTTCAGAGCACTCTTGTTTTCGCCGGCTCTGACCTCAATTCCATAGGGGTCATTTGCTTATCAAAGGCACGAACTGGAGCTTGTGGGTCCTGGCTGTGTGCGCATTGTGACCAAGGAAATTGAATTAGGGGCCTCCCTGCTGCGTGTGGCCCGGGCTCATCAGTGGATACAGTGGGATTAAGCCCGGCCACTCCTGTTCACAAAGCCCGAGAAGAGACATCATAGATAAAAGCTTTCAAGAAGGTGCCGCCCGATCGTCCTGGCAACAGCTCCGAAGTGTTTTATTCAGCCTTTTGTTACAGATAGCATCAATGTCATCCGCAGCGCCGCAAGTTTCAAGTTTTTGCTTTTCCGAGAACCAAACACAGAGAAAGTGTGTTCAAAACTAACGGGCTGCTAATGTGTCAGGTGTATTTATTTTATTTTTATCTTTATTTATACAGCGAGCCCAATGAAAGTACTCGGACTCTTTTCATGGACCTGTTAAAACAAGAAGTACGGGCCCACCACGAAGGTTTATACCCAAGGTGAAGAATTTTGGAATCTTTTTTTATGGACGCTAACTGCAGATTGAAAATTGTATGGTTATACCAAACAAAAAATATGTTGTTTTCATTCAGAAAGTTTGATTTGATAAAGCTGGTCACATACTAGAGAAAGAGGGAGCTATTAAAACAACGAGGGTCAAGGAGTCAGGAATTGTGAATAATCATTACATTTGCCATTGAAGCATTTCTCCTTCAAATATGTTAGAGCTTTTTTATCCCCCCTTTATCATAAAACGTTATGTATAGGCTTTACTTTAGTTGTTTAGTAGCACGTTTTACAATGAGTCATGGCAGAAGTGCAGTCCTGTAGATGCATACGCCCTGCGGAGACATCATTTCTCGGATTAAAAAATGCAAAGTTAACCTCCGGGTGAGGAATAAAGGGCATTACTGTTTTATCATGGACTCCTCAGCAGACTTCAATTACCATGTAAAGCAGCGCGATGATGGGTGGCCTGCGCCTGCTGACATGGAGGGGCCACCGCTGCCATCAGAGCCTGTCCCTAACAAGGATAGTGCAGCCTTCTGAGTGAAGCATGGCTCTATTAAACAGAGAGGGGAGGAGAAAGCGGCCGCGGATCGAGC
>KN472672.1:27993-40622 GCA_000787095.1 Periophthalmodon schlosseri
TGAACTTTTAAAAAAAAAAACAAGCCTCTGGTTATTTTCTGGTCTGCAAGTCACACAATTCAAAACTCTCACCACATAAACGGGACTAAATGAGTTACTTCTGAAGATGATTTAAACTTCACTTGTCTGCGGAGGGTCCACCACCTGCTTGTGTAAATGGAGATGATAATTCTTTGCCTGGGCTGTTGTAAATTATTATCCTGGAATGTGTTTTAATTGCAAAAAACAAGACAAAAAACCAAACAAACTGTGAGCTGAGTTGCCTTTCCACAGATCTGACCATGGAGATAGATGAAATTTAAAGCCACACTGCGGAATAAGCCGGTGGTATACGCTCTCTACTCTGTGCAGCCGAAAAGGATCAACAGCAGAAAGCAAAAACATCCCTGGAACATTCTTAAACAAGGTGAACGTTTCAATTATTAATATGGATTTGAGAAATTCCTTGCAGCTGCTCCACGATGGCTGAGAGACCTGCCTCAGCTATTGTCCTCACGGCTCATTACACACCAGGAACAAGCTTTGGAAAACATCACTCTCTTTTCTGCTCTATTTTTGTCATCAACAACACTGACTGCACATTTCTAAAGGCACCAATGTGGAGTAGCCATTGACTTTTGTTTTATTTTCCGAAATACATGTCACCACCTCAGAATCAACTACGCAAGCTGCCGGCCTATTCACAATATGTTCACGAGAGCACATCCACTCTATACAATATCCAGCTGTAAGCGCCTACAGTTATAAAGGCGGCGTCCCACCTGCAGCTCAATGCTCCTAAAACATCAATTCATGTGAAGATTGAAGGTATTCTTTGCCTCCCACTGCACAAAATAGTCTTTTCAACAGAGAAATGCGACAGCACGGGGACACCCTGCAGCTGCCTCTTTACAGCACCACTACCCAATTTTGTTGTAATGCCAAATCTGTTACCTACAGTGTTTCAAACCGCACCACTCATCCACAACAGTGAAACGGCCACCTTTTCCTTTGGCCCCTTAAAATACAACTAAATGGAATCTGCGGTTTTCCTAAATGTCTGTGTGAGCTGCAGCCAGATGTGAACTAGTGACTCTCCCAGCCTCCTTCATTCCCATGCACAATAAGACCCTTCACTTTTCTCGCTTTTCTATGGGCAGCAGTGGCTCAGTGGTGAGAGGATTTACCCACAAATCCAAAGTCTGACAGTTCAATAATAACACAGCAGTAAAACTACTTCACTATATGGACTTATTCCTCATTAAATGATTGATACAATAGATTTACAGGCGCAGTATTTATCATAACAGTTTTTTGCACCAGTTGGGGAACTATAAGTGTTTCATTCTGACATTTTTAATAGTAGCAGTTCATTTGAAACCATAATGTTTATTTCAAAATTGGATCTTTGGCATTACTGCTGTACGATTAGTGTTTCAGTTTAAATATTCGTTTGACATTTTTGTAGCAATATATCACACTTCAAAATGTGTTATCCTGATCTGACCGACACCTTGCATCCACATGAACGCGACTGAGTGACTGGAGTCGGTTGGTGCAGACTGGCAGCCGTGTTTCTGTGTGTAGCCTCAGGGCAGCTGTGGCGACTGAAGAGCCTTAGCGCCGAATGTGGGGAATGAATAAAACAATGTAAAGTGCTTTGAGTATCTATGAAGGTGCTACACAAAGCCATTATTCTCCAAGGTTTTTTTCACTTTTTTTATGGCCGTTTCTAATGACACAGCAAGAACTGCACTAACTCATGAGAAAAAAGTGCTGCAGATTCACCACTGCACCAGATAAAAAACTACCACGGATCAGGAATATGCTTAAAAAAGGCTTTTTTGGATATGAGCTTGAAGAATCCTCTGTACCACTGTATAAGCAACTACATCTTAAAGGGCCCATATTACACTATTTTCTGATGTATGTTCTAATGTTTTTTCCTCATCATAAACATACCTCGAGTTGTGTTTCGTTTGCACATGTTTAACACACAAACCCTGCATATTTAGACTTAGAGTTCTTCTCTCAAACAGAAAACACGCTGTTCCACCTTGTGATGTCATGTGGTAATACAGGAAGTGCTCCACTGTGTTTTTAAACTCACCTTCACTAGAATCATTTGGATCATTTAAACTCTGGAATTGCCAGGGTTAAAATTACTGAACAAAAGGTAAAAGGTAGCTGTTGATTTCATGACATCACAAGGTGGAACAGAGCATTTTGAGCTTTGGAGATGTAGACAAACTAATAAACCGGGATTACTCAAACATGTGTGAATGAAACAAAACACAACATTATAACATGGCTTAAATCTCACAAGAGTCAGTTTTGCGTAATATAGGACCTTAAATAAATCAGCCTTAAAAACGCATGAACAAAGACTTAATTCAGAAAGAACAAAGTTTATTAAGAATGATTCAGGCTTAGTAACTACTTCGTTAAGGCGTTAGGGTTGGGATGTAAGGAAGTAGTCGCTAACCCTGAATCTTAATAAACAAGTGAAGTGAGCCTCTGTTCCATGTATTAAGGCTATTACATGTACTACTGAATCAAATCAAATCAAATAAATGCAGTTTCTTTCTATCGCTCCCGTATCCGTCTCTGGATTGTGGAAAACACCTATATAAACGTCTTTAGGGGCCAAACACACAAAGCATAAACTGTCATCCATCAGAGCGCGTGCTGATCCGAAGTCTCCACAGGCTCTTTAGCTGTCACCTTCCCTCCAGTATTTTTAAACAACGTGAGCGAGGCAGGTGCTGATTGACACCACAAAAATCACACTCTGTCTCTCTGTCAGCATAATGTGCACATCTCTCTCTTCTGCCCCGTGCACTGGTAAGAAAGACGCCAAATGACAGCACTGTAAATGAAAGAAACGGCAGCTTCCTATATACAGCCCATAGTAACAGCAGGGAGTGAGTCGAGGTGTGTCCTGGGGAGTAGTGCTAGTAATTATTTAGCAGTAGTGACTGTAGGGTCAAAGTGGATATTAATAGTAAAAGGACAAGTAGAAAGTAGCGGTAGAATGAGCGGTAGTAGTAGTGGACAAAGAATGAGGGCCGTTTTGACAAAGTTCTATTCATAAATATAAAATCAAAGGGGAAAAACGCTAATAAAAGATACCTAAACAAAATTAATAATCAAGTTTGAGTGTTGTAGTGTTATTTTTTGTGAAAATTGAAAACACGTACCTAGTATTTTGAAATATAAAACGCAAAGTGTTGTATTTATTTTAATAGCATCTTTTTTCAAACCAAGGTTTAGTTTGTTTTCATCCCTGACAGTTTGGTCTGCTCACTAGCGCCTCAGAGTGGTCACGTGATGTTGCTGTGATATGTCCGGTCAGCTGGTTTAAACGGGTTTTGGCGCTGTCTTCCCACCGGTGGAGGCAGGACGACAGCGCCATCTGCAGTCCGACTTCTTCAGGACAGGATGCCAAGTGTGTGAGAGTAAAATGGCCCCCTCGTCCCGGTTAACAGTCCCGTGGGCACGTTTCTCTATTTCAATTGACGATGTTTTATATCAGCTGACCGGACACATCATGTGACCGCGGTAGTGAGCAGTCCAAACTGTCAGGGATGAAACAAACTAAACCTTGGTCTGAAAAAAGAATCTCTTAAAATAAATCAGAAGACCACATGAACCTCATCGGACCGTGAAGTATTGCATAGATTAGATTGTAGCGTCCATGTGTTGGAGAGGAGGCTTCACTCTGAATTCTATCTGGGCCCATTGTGAAATCTGACAATTTTTCCAAGTCTATTTACTTCACACACGAGCGACATAGGTGGTGCAGATAATGCGTGTGCTGCGTTTCAGACGTAATTTCATTCACATGGCTCACAGAGACTTATCAATACAAATACTCCAGTGTAGGACCAGGCTCTGTGGCACTAAACTGCACAAGCTGCTCCCTGGATTTAGAAATGAAGATGAAACGCTCAAGTCACCATTTCAAACTGTTGTCAAAACAAAACATCAAGCTCTGGAATAATAACAAAGAGGGAGACTACGTTTCACTCCCACTTGTGCGGTTTATAGACTTTATTAAATGCGTAACTGTTCTGATGGAGGATCTGCCACCAGCTTCTCTCCGCTGGGATGTTATTGCTTTGTCTGAAATAATCCACAATATGGCCTTAAATTTATCTCCATAGAAACAAGCAGGTTTAATGTCATACTATGGAAAATTCAGGCAAAGCAAAAGCATCATGTAGACAAGCAGGTGGCGGAAAAGTACACGCAAATAAAAGTACACATTGGTCTGCTTGGGCCTGACAGTGTGAGGTCCTCTCGGGTCTGACAGTGTGAGGTCCTCCCGGGTCTGACAGTGTGGGGTCCTCTCGGGTCTGACAGTGTGAGGTCCTCCCGGGTCTGACAGTGTGGGGTCCTCTCGGGTCTGACAGTGTGAGGTCCTCCCGGGTCTGACAGTGTGGGGTCCTCTCGGGTCTGACAGTGTGAGGTCCTCTCGGGTCTGACAGTGTGAGGTCCTCTCGGGTCCGACAGTGTGAGGTCCTCTGTCCTCTTATTGTCGCTCTGCAGTGAGGAATCTCGGGCTGATTGTGGCACATTAGCTCTGTCACAAAGTCCGGCTTCTTTGCTAAAGTAAAGCCCGAACTCCCACAGACGGATTTTGAAAAAGCAATCCACACATTTGTAACGTCGCGTCTGGATTATTGTAATTCTTCGTATCAGGCCTGTGCTGTGACACCTGCTCTGGCTCCTATTTCATAACGGACGCAGTTCAAAATGTTACTGTGTTTAAATGTGTGGCTCTATGGGTCGTCTTTATCTGAGGGAGTTACTGTAGCCCTTTACTCCACCCAGAGCCCTGAGGTCAGCTGACCAGCTCCTGCTGCTGTGCCCAAAGTCAGGCTCAAGACCAGAGGTGACAGAGCATTTTCTGTGGCAGCGCCCAGACTATGGAACAGCGCCCTCTGCCTGTCAGATCCTCTCTGTCTTTAAACTGAAAACCCTCTTCTCCCTGGAATTTAATACTAGCTAGACAGAATATCTTGGTGTTTCATTGTTCTTTTTCTGTGTATGGTGTTATCTGTATATTTGTTTTTTGTTGACTTTTATGTGAAGCACTTTGGTCAGCTGAAGCTGTTTTAAATGTGCTTTATAAATAAACTTGAATTGAATTGTCAGGGT
The DNA here is from genome assembly GCA_000787095.1 of Periophthalmodon schlosseri. NCBI lineage: Eukaryota > Metazoa > Chordata > Actinopteri > Gobiiformes > Gobiidae > Periophthalmodon > Periophthalmodon schlosseri. Next base: position 33,136 of record KN472672.1, read on the forward strand.
AAACAGATTGAACTGCAGTAACCGAAGGATCCATGGAAACTCCAGAATACTTCCAACTTCAGCAAGGTCATTCTATTGTGCGTCTGAGAAACGGATTTTCCGGCAGCAGAGAGCAGCTCTGAGAGGCCCCGAGCTGCAGGGAGCGTGTGCGTGGGAGACCAGGATGACAAATGGCAATTATCATTTTTTAAACCACCTTTGTTCCACTAATTGCTGTTAATTTTGAAATTCATTATTTCTAAATGTCAAGACCAACACCGAGGAACAAGTCGATGTGGAAGGGTAATAACAATAATAACATAAGCTGGTCCAGCAAAGAGGAGAGGCAGGGAAGAGGTAAACGAGAGTGAATACAAGTAGAAGTCATGTCACTGCAAAGTACTTTAAGTGCAAACTCGAGTCAAAGTCAGAACTGTACAACCCCACTCCCTCTACAGCCCAAAAGTCAAATGGATAACACTGCAAGTGTCGTTTTGACAACAACAACTCCCAACTAATTATTTTATTGCTAATCAATCAGTAATCCATTTTCTTTTGTAAGCAGGGACCTCCCAGACTTCCCTCACCCCAGACACTTCCTCCAGCTCCTCCAGTGGGACCCGATCAGTAATCTTTTTAATTACATCTCACTTGCTTGTTAATCATTGATACGGGAACTTTTAATACACGATCACATGACTGTATAAGTCTAAGGACTGGCCGCACCAGAACTGAGACGGGAAAAAGAGCTTTTGGCTGTTTTTGCTTCACAGAAATTGAATATATTTCAAGGACAAGGTGCCACAAATGCAACTTCATAATCTGGTAACAAACTTTTATACTCACACCTGCTCCTGTTTTTAATGTTTTAAATGCTACTTATTTGTTTTGTTCGGTTTTTTTTTTCCGTATTTTAACAGGGCGTCCATGAAAAAGAGTCTAGCTCTCATTGGGCTCTCCCTGTAGAAATGAAGATAAATAAATAAAAAAGATACATAAATAAATTAAACTTGACCCAGGTGAAGCTAAAGTGATGCTGCTTGTGATGTGCATTTGCAGACAAAATAAGTGTTTCACCCAAAATTGTAAATTCTACTCGTTTCCTGTGCAGTTTGATGTACTTCTTTCTCTGTTTCGGTAATAACACTCCTTCTGTCTTCGTGCATGTTTTGGAGTCTGGTTCGCCCTGGTAATTAGTCTTCGATTACTAAATGAGTTGGCATCTCAGTAAACAATTAGTTGTGATTAATTGACAACATTTTCACCCTAAGAACTTTGGGGCATTTTTGTTGTAATACCATAAGATCTGAGCTGTGGAGGTGAATAAGTCCCTTTTTATGCTATTTATTTGTTGCAGCCGTAGATTGTATAAAGAAGTGGACTGAGTGAGCGTGACGTCACCCACAGCGTCCGGTTCCAGTCAAACGAAGCTCGTCGAGGTTAGCGGTTATAGGGGCCAATTTGGAGTTCCATATTTGGAATTCTGACCGCAAGTATCATAGCAACCAAAGAGCCAATCCAGAGCGAGGCTGGTCCGCTGGTCAGTTAAACCTGTTGCCAACAAACGAAGGCACCCGATTTGTCTGTTATTAATGTTCATATCTTGATTTGCCGATAAAATGGCAAAATAAAAACACCAGGATCATGTGGCGCAGGTTAATATGAAGATTTTAAGACCAAAATGACGAGGCTCACTGCAGCAGTAACAGAGAGAGGGGCGACAGTTTTTCAGTGTAAAGTGAATTGGAGCCAGAGTCGATGGAGCTGGAAAAGCGCCCGCGCTCACTTCCTATTTGGAAAGCAGTAGCTAGCAGGTTAGCTATGCACATTTATATGCACAGTCTATGGTTGCAGCTCATGTCTTTTACTGAAACAGTTTATTTAAAAATGGTTCACTGGGATTATCTTGTATACCTGAAACGTTTATTTAAAAATGGTTCACTGGGATTATCTTGTATTATTTAAATCTTAATTAATGGTATAAAGTAGTTACATTATTATTGTTCATCACGATATTTCTCTGTAGCAATATATCATGCTCCAAAATTTGTTAAATTGACAGATCTACTGGAATAATCACCCCAAAGATGCCCCTGTCCAAAGTCTCCACATAAAGAGATCTAGTCACCGCTGATAAAGTGACAGAAGCGACAGGTAAATCCATGAGCCTGATCTACACACCTGCTTCATTTCGACTACATTCACTCCTCGTCTTTCCCACTGCCCCTGAACGCACCACTGTTGTCTCAAGGCCAGACAAACAGCAGCTGCAATTAAAGCGGGCCTGACTCGGGCTTTACCCAGGCGTCCGCTCCGCTTTTAGACAGGGTCAGGGGCTGCGGTCCGTCCGGCCTCTGAATACGCCTAATAGAATGCATTGGCAGATGTGCCGCAGGAACAATTCACCTTACCATCTGCTTTTTGGTGCCTGAATGCCAAATCCTTACCCCCTCCCGCCCGCTCCATAATCAAGGGCAGAATGAAATACAAGTCCCATTATGGATAGGCAGCTAATAATGCATTATCAATTAGTCCCCTTGGCCGCTGATCGATGCGGAGCAGGTGGTACAAGGCCATTGCGTTCATTTAGGACTATATTGTCCCTCAGCCTGATTCTCCTGTTTCCGGCTGCTCATTAGATCCACACTCCAGGGCCTATCAGGTTTGGGCTAAATTGCAGCCTCACAGCTCCTCAATATTCCATTAACGATCACGTTTAATTACAGTTGTGGGCCTCAGAGCAACTCAACTCTCAAATTATGGGAATGTTGGAAACTATAAAATGTCTATAATCTCAATTTCACAATTAGCTCAGAATTTTACTTACAAAGTAGCCCCGAACACTGGGACGCCATTAGCCGTTTTACTGAGGACGCATCATGCCATAGACACAGAACCAAAAGTACAAAATACACATGGAAAACTTCTTTTGTCAGATATTTATAGTGTAATTGTGAATAGTTCTACTTTACAATTGCCGTCAGTGATGGATTATAAAATATAGACCTTTAAATGCCACCATCTCAAAAACTACTACTACTAAAATATGAATTTTAGAAAACACATTCTATGCACAGTAGATATGGATTTTTAATTATTACTAGATGCCAACATAAATCACTAATTCATATTTGAAGAATACATGCAGAAATAAATGTCTCTAGCTGCTAGAAAACAGCATAATGACCACATGGCATTATTCACAATCAATTCTATTATACACAGTCACGTTCTCCAAAGGATCAAGATGCTCATTTACATTATTGATGAATAAACCCCATGTTTTTTATTCTCTAAATACACATAAATAAAAGGTGATGGTGAGAATGGAGAGCTCTGGCTAATGCCATAGAAAATACTGAAGTATTAAAAGCAAAGGTTAGAGACTCTTTCACATAAGCCCTGTAAATCCAGCCTGGGCTCACAAATTAAATATGTCATCATTATGAGCCAGGAGCGGCCCCATCACACACGACATATTTTCTACAAACCAGTGGAGTCCGGAGGGAGCGACGGGTTAGGCCCCACTATCATAACACATTATTAGATCTGTTCACAAGGTGAGAGGGATAGAATGTCATATGCCGCGTGGCAAGGCCAAAGACGGAAGCTGCAGCGTTTTTAACTCAGGCAAAAGACAAAGAGTTTGGCTTTTGGTTTGATTAAAACATAACCATAGTATCTACATTGTTTTTATAAGATTTCAAACTAAGAAACTAATAGTGAAGTAATGCTCTGTTAATTATATGCTGTTAAATTCAAAATGGCCGTGGCCTATGCAATACTTGATTCATTAGCTTTACTTGAATGAACTATTGTCATTTGTGTTTCACCACAGAGCGAAAGGGAAAAGTGAGGGATTTCTCACTATGACAAAATGTACTTTTTTCAGAACACTTTTGTTGATTCTGCGAGAGCAAAACTGTGCCATCACTGAATAATAGCGTTGAAAAGCTTTGAATGATCTCTATTTAGAAGTCAGTAGTTGGGCTGTGCAAACACAAATGAAACTCTCCAGTCTTTTATATCTCGTTTTAAAGATTACATCGCCTTTTAAAAAAATAATATAACAAGCCCACATATTAGAGCAATCTAGTGACAGTGCTGCCTATTTGACACCATATGTTCAAGCAGAGTTGATGTACACGTATAAACAGATTACAGATTCACGCCATTTCACTGTAAATTACCAAACGCCGAGTCTGAGGGATTGAGGTGCGTCGCTTGGTTCTCGCCCTTCGCTCCTCGTTTTCATTGTTGACAACGATTTCAATCAACAGTGAAAACGCGTATCTTCCCTGCCGCTCTTTATAAGGCTCTTGCTGGTGGTTTATTGAAAGAGGAATTTGAAATGCATGTATTTTCCACCTGAGAGGGTCCGCTGCAGGGGCGACAATGAACCGTACCGATCCAAATCACTTCCATCAATGCTGCCAGATGAAATGCAAACACAATCAAATCAGTCTGGTCTGTATGACAATGCTCTTCCTTCCCCTCATCATGGAAAAATCATAGACTGGGAGAACCACCTAATCTATGTAAACAGACTGTCAGTATTGATCTGCTGGAGGGGGATACATCTTTATTAGGGGCTGCCAGATGACACCTTCCTCTGGCGTGTATAAGGGACGACCTGGGAGAGGGCTATAGGGTGGGATGGGGATTGGGAGGCAGTCAGCGCCATAACAATTGAGATAAGTTACTGAGGACAGGTAATGGGAACCGATAGACTCTGGAGCGTGGATCGATGGCGGACATTGATACCGAGAGAGGAAGGACAAATCGTGACATCCCGACCCCTTTTCGCGTTCAAAGTAGCTTCTGAAGAGAGTGACTTCCAAACAGGATCCCCCCGGCAATTCCCCAAAGAAAAACATAATGCGTGTTACTTTAGACCACCGAACGAAACAAGAAAATGGACGTTTGGGTTTAATAGAGTCTTTTTCCAGACCAAGGTTTTGTTTGTTTTCATACCTGACCGTTTGGACTGCTCACTATCGCTCTTCCAGCTGATTTAAACAGGTTTTGGCGCCGTCTTCCTGCCGGTGGAGGCAGGACGACAGCGCCATCTGCAGTCAGACTTCTTCAGGACAGTATCCCAGGTGCGTAAGAGTAAAAAAAGCCCCTCGTCCCGGTTTATAGTCCCGGGAATTGGGTATGCAACTATACAACATGAATGGTATGATATAAATATTAAAATGAATTTGTCTAGCGTTATAGTTCGTAGCTCATTATTACTAGAATCTGTTTTAGTCACACACGCACTCTCTGAATACACAGAGACGTGAGAAAAATAACAATAATAAGGGATGGTCAATATCAGTTTGATCCAGAACACACACTTCTTCAATACTTTATGAAGATGTGAGTCTGGTCACCGGTGAAACTCCCCGTTTTCAAATGGGTGTGATTGACAGGTGGATTAGCCAATCAGGGACACGCACGGTCCGTCTGTATCGAAAAAAATAAAGAAAAAAAATCTCACAGGGGGCTGAAAAACGTGGCGTATTTCTGCAGAATCAATGAGCGAAGCCTAAACTCTTGAGAGGGCTTGAGACGCAACGGAGGACGAGGGACCAGACTGATGTCAATCTGTATAAAAAACACAGAGATAAGAGTCTGGATTTGCCAGGCAACAATATTAGTATTATATAATGATGTAATCTTGTTTAAAATCAATGGCCAACAATAAATTAATATGGCTATAAGCAATAAGTAAGGTTTTGACAAATTTTTTTTTTTATCTTGAGTGTAGTTCACACTTTTGAAATGATCTGCATGTATTCTACAAAAAAATAAAAAAAACCCCCAAAAAAACAAAAACAAATAACTGCATAGGTCCATTTAAAACACTCAAAACAGGAGCAGGAGTGAATATAAATGTTTATCAGCAGATTATTAAAGTGCATTAGTGGCACCAACATATCCAGTTTTGCATGTCCTTGAAATGTATTCCATTTCTGGGAAGCAAAATAACCAAAAGCCTTTTTTTTTCCCCATTTCAGTTCTAGAGTGGCCAGTTTTTAGACGCTCGTGTTAAAGTTCCCGTATCAAAGTTCAACAAACAGGTGAGATACTGAGGCAGTCCATCATGAAAATCAATATCCAGATACTAATTGATACTGTAACTACTAACAACCCTAGATACTCATTTGAAGTATCACCGTGAAGTAAGTAAAAACGTAATTTTAGCTCTATATCAGAAGTAGTAAAAAGAGCACATGAAAATTTAAGAAATAGTTTTTATAATCATTCTGTTGAAATCATTGCGTATCCAGCCCAGAGCCTTTTGTAGAACTGAAATGGAGTTTGAAGGTTTTTTATTATTATGACACCATCTACCATCCAACAACGAAACCACTTTATAATTGATTCTAATTATCGCGGCGACTGTTGAACGTTCCCCGCTTCTACGGCCGTGACACCGCCTTACGCCGTCCAGGTGAGGCAGAGGAGACGCCGGGCTCGTGTCCTCCGGCCCTGGATCACGCCTCCTCTCCACACCTGTCTGCCGGGGTCAGGGGTCGCGTCCGCCGCAGCCCGTTTCCACACGTCATGTTTCTTAGCCGGCCGGTCTTGAATACAGAGCAGTCTGACCGAAACATGTCCTGGATCACTTATTAATTCAAAGCCCTCACTTACTTTACTTTAGAGTCGGCTGGGAGGGGCTGGAGAGGAGCAGGCGGAATATTGCCTCTGCTCTGCTGGGTCACCACACACCGGGCTCATTTTATTGTGTCATCTCAGATTCATAAATGATAAAAAAGGAACAGAAAACCAATCATTTTGTCCATAATGAGGAAGCGGATTAGTTAGTGGTTTGCCAAGTTAATCTCAACGCAGAATCACATGCACAAGATGTTTTTATTATTAACACTTCTTTGATAAATACGGCACAAACACACACGGTCAAGCTAACCCGGCGATAATGAACAGGTTTTGGGATGGGCAGCTTGATCTCCAAAGGTAAATTACACTAAAAACAGTTGTTTATATAATGCATAAGGTAATTTGAATAATTCTCATCTTTTCAGACCCATCTCAAACTTGGCCTTGAATCTGCACACAGCATCTTCACAGTTGTCACTCACACGTCTCCATGGTGTTTTGTGTGAAAACTCATTCAGTGACATTTTCTGACAACTCCCGAATCTTTTTATGACAAAATGTGCCGCTTATGTGACAATACAAAACAAATCAAAAGGTGCTGACACGGCAAACTGATATTCACTGAGCTCCATGCTCTTATGTTCGGACTTAAGGCTTGACATTCGTCGCATCACGCCGTCCGCTTTTTTCTAAAATGCCATAAATGCATAAACTACAAATGCAAACCTGATTCTCCAATGACCAAAAATAAGTCTGTGTATTTACTGCAGGTAATGTGTCCACTCTGTATGTGCATTTATAACGTGTATTTCTAACGTGCATTTATAACGTGTCCACTCTGTATGTGCATTTATAACGTGTATTTCTAACGTGCATTTATAACGTGTATTTATAACGTG
>KN472673.1:9445-28482 GCA_000787095.1 Periophthalmodon schlosseri
TGTTAGTCAAGACAAATGGGCACAGGACAGAGTAGGAAAACACAGTGGAGTAAGAAGGAATCGAAGAGCAAACCATTTGATTTGTGGGCGAAGGCTTTACCACGTAAACACTACTGCCCTAAGGCAAATTTGATGATTATCTGCAGACTTTGTGAAATTTGTAGCACCTTCAATTTCTTTAAGATACAACTTCAAGTTTATAATAAAAAAATACTTGTAAAAACAAAAATTCCGCAAATACTGCAGCTACAATGTTCCCTGAGGGTTAGTTTAAGGTCCCCTAAAGTTCTTTTGAATGTTTCTGGAAAGTGAGCCTATGGTTGCGTTCTTTCAACCTACAAATAACTTTAGCTAATGTTTAGTTTTGTGTGATAGAAATGTTCTCCCTACAGATAAAGCTAAGATTTCCTGAAGGTTTTGTGTTAGCTAGAAAGTGATTTTGAGGTTTTCTTACACTATATATATGGATGACATTGGGCCCTTCCTTTCACAACCAGTCTCATATATACTTTGAACCGGCTATCTGCTGGTTAGTAGGCAAACACTTAATGCACTGTGCCACTATCAGAACATTAAAGTCAAGTTGGCAATGCACTATGATACAAAAATGATTGACTGACACTCCCTGGCTGATGAAATAACTAGCATAAATAGGTTAATATTTTGGTTGAGTTTAAGAATGCATTTCTGTTCATTTCATGTTGTTAGAGCTTAAAGTTGTAGGTCAGTAGTTTCCCATGAACTCTGCGTACTTCTCTGTTTATCTGTCTATCTTCTGTCCAGATCAAAACAGCAATACACTGTAATACAAGTGAAATGGTACTCAACTTTTAAAAAGTCACATAGTCTTGCATTCTTTCACATTTGTGCATACAAACATGCATTGATCTTCAAAAGGCACTCGACCCTAATGAACTTTCAAAACTAAACATTGTAACAATAACTAGATAAGATGACAAAAATATGCACTTCAGCTTTTTATAATATTTTGGAGAGCTGTCACTTTTGGACAAATCCCAGATGGGTGAAAAAAAATACAGTTTACTGGCAAGCCCAACTGCTTTGAAATTACACTAATTTTCTAAATAAGATGCTCCGCCAATACAATAACATTACTCAGAATCTGCTATCACACACCCATGTCCGTGAATGACAGTTTATGCATAGAGTGTGCCTGAATAGGGGCCAATAAGTGCCAAGAGGACGACATCAGCAGATCAGCCAAGTATAGAGAGATTTGACGGAGCATCTGTTTAGGAAAGAGGAAAAACAACATGGCGGAACCAGAGCTGTGGTCTGTACACTGTCACATCCACATGATGATGAGCAATAACACGCGCCGCTATGGAAAATCAGCTTTGGATAACACCAGATGGATAGGGCTAAAAAGCATCGTTGTACAGCAAAAAGTAGACAGGAACACAGCTACAGTTTATCTTGAGTTGATTGCTTTGTTGAGATTGCACCAATCAAAATGCAATCTTGACCCTAAAAATCGTCAAACACCTCAAGTAATATTCACTTGTTGGTATAGTAGACTAATAGTCATTTTAGATGCTAATTATTGTTAATGCACCCAGAAAAGTATTCTGACAATATGTTAGATTTATTCACCCATTATGGTCCAGCAGCTGAAGGACATCATCTATGGTTCGGGTCTTGGAGGTAGCAGTCTAAGCAGGGATGCTCAGACTTCCCTTTCCACACACATCTTCTCCAGCTCCTCCAGGGGGATCCCGACCCGCAGAGAGACATAGTCCCTCCAGTGTGTCCTGCATCTTTCCCAGGGCCTCCTTCAGGTGGAACACCTCCCCAGAGAGGCGTCTAGGAGGCATCCTAGGCAGGCATGGAGTGTGTCAATCTCACACTCCATCCTTCCCTCACTCATGAACAAGACCCCGAGATACTTGAACTCCTCCACTTGAGACAGGGACCCTCCACTCACCTGGAGAGGGTAAGCCACGTTTTTCCAGTCGAGAACCATTGCATTGTTCCCAACAGATGGATTCCATATAGATTTTGCATCATTAAAGCTGACTTACAAGTGCAAATTGGGTCCAAAGACATTTTAAAAACACAAAAAATTATATACAGAAGGACATAATTTGTTGATCAAATCTCCAGCCAAGACAAACATGTTCTTGAATATCAGCAAATCCACATAGGTCTATATATAGTTGGTATGTTCTGATGAAAGAAATACAGGACAGTCTGATGTAATGTAAAGTCATTTGTAACCAGCGGAGTGGTTCTGTCGTCCTCTGTTCACTCGGCCTTCACCTTGTTGTCAGACTAATATGATGAGCAGTCACAGCCAATGACAGAGCACCTGTTTGAGACACAACCAATCAATAGCCAGAGTGAAGCCTGCTTTATCTTGTTAGGCACTGCACTGCACAAATAACACAAATATTGGGAGATGTGTATAAGAAGTCTGAGGTATGTTCTCAAGGCATTGATATATAAATACACTCTCTCTCCACTACTTCTTTCTGCTGTACGGGTACAGGAACAGATAGGGCTGTGTAATTAATCAAATTTTAATCAAGATCGAGATATAGCTTGGATCTTTTTAATAAAGAGATCTACAGCCAATCCTCTGTATGTGGTTTGTAGCAGAGTTCAGACTGTTGAAGAAAGGAATTTGACTATACTTTGTGTTAAAAGGCACTGATTAAATGTCTGTATTGTTTAAAGGTGCACTATGTAACTTTTCTGATGGAGGGTACGGCACCTGCTTGTCTCCATGGAGAGGTTATTGCCTTGCCTAGAATGTTCCACAGTATAGCACTAAACTTTTATCTTGCATTCATACATGTGCTTTTATTACTCAAAAATACCTTGAAAAACATGCATTCTTACTGTGAGCCGGGTGACCTCTCCACAGATCTGACCTGTAATTTGGCCTGAAGGCAACACCTACACCTACTGTCCATGGTAAGAGATGAGTTTAATGTTATACAGTAATATTCCACAAAACAATTACATCTCCATGGAGACAAGTAGGCTTTGGACATTCAGGCCAAATTACATGTCAGATCTGTGGAGACGTCACCCCGCTCACAATGCAATGTTTTGCACAGTAAATCTTATTATTATTTTGTCATAATGGCTGATTTTCAATAATAACAACAACGCATTTTTCTCCTAGCCCTAAGTACAGGACCATCTCTACCGCAGCAGCAGAATCACCATCCTCCTCAGCCTCTCCATCTTCTCCATTACAGGAACCACTATCATTAAACCATAAGATTATATTTTCCTCATTATATTCCTCACAGTTCCACCTGCTGGGGTCAAAGCACCAAAGTTTGTCAAATTAATTCACGACATGTAATTGCCTGTACTATTTGTGGACTGTCTGGTTTACAGTATATCTGTATACCAGAATAAAGATTCTGTTTAAATTTTGTAATGATATTAATTAATCCATGTGCATATTGTTTATTGCATATACAAAATTCATAGTCCATTAAAATATGAATGCATTTTGAATCGTCCCTTTCACACATAAGGACACCCAAGGACACCATAATGCAATAACAATGTCATTTCTAGACCATAACAGAAATAGATATGCATGATCCCTACAGCCAATGCAGACAAATGTACCTGGTTACTTTCCACTCCATTGTCCAGCTTGTTGGTGGTAATTTCCAGAATGTGCACTGTTTTGTTCTTTAAAGCTGTCAGTGTTTGTTCAGAGCCTCTCCCTCAGCACTGATTTATCTACCAGCGGAAGGACTCCAATTTGTGTCCTGTGGATAAAAGCATTTAAGTGGTCAGTAAGTCACTATGTCCACACTGTTCAGTAGTTCATGTTTGTCCAGGTTCATTTTGAACTGCATACAGTCAGTTAAAGCTGCAATGTGTAACTTTTCTGGAGGAGAGTCCACCACATGCTTGTCTCCATGGAGGTGTTATTGCTTTGTTTGGAGTGCTGCAGAATATAACATTAAACTTTTTAGTATCCATGGAAACAAGTGAGTGATATTATTAGGCCAAGTTACAGGTCAGATGTGTGAAGAGGTGACCCTGAAAATATTTTTTTATTGTATTTTTTAAGCACCCTCCCCAATAGTAGCACATATGTTTAATGTCATACTGTGGAAGTTTTATATCATGGAACATTGTGGAATATTCCAGGCATACAATGACAGCTCCATGGAGACAAGCAGCTGGCAGCTACAAAAGTTACATATTGCACCTTTAACGTAATCAATTGCTGGATTCAATAGTCTGGGTTGATCCTGGGTTGAGATCAGTTTAGTCATGATGTAGATTTCTAGTCCTGGTTTAGTCTAAGTTTACTTTAAACATGCATAAATGTACATACTTTTAGTGGATTCATGTTTCACAATAAAGTAATTCATTTCACATTTGCTTTGAAACATTGTACATTCCACATTTATTATTAGAGATCCACAACGTCATTACTTTTAGGACAAACTGCATTCTTTTAATCGATATCTAGCTTATGCCATTCAAGATATCTGCAATACCATTGCATTTTGCCATATTATTGTTACCATGCTTTTGTCCTTTTTGATTCACTGTTAATGATTTCTACCATGCCACATTGCCAATTAGCTGTATACAAATTTATTCTACAAATGGTTACTTTTTCTCTTGTGTTCTCTGGTAATATAAACCCAAAACAAACCAAAGAAGTGCATAGCATGTCAGCCAACGGTGTAATTACTGTGGTGTCTATTTTAACCATAGACTGTATATATAAATGGACATGCGTTCCAAATAGTGGTCATGGGTGCGCTTCCAGCTCCATCAACTCTGGCTCAATTCACTTTACACTGAAACATAGTCATCCCTCTCTCTGTAACTGCTGTAGTGAGCCTCATCATTTTGGTCTTAAAATGTTCGTATTAACCCGCTCTGCACCATCCTGGTATTTTATTTATTTTTATTTCACCATTGTGTGTTGATTGACTGCTTTGCTAAGCACCCGCGTCCTGCTAAACCAGTTGTGTGGGTGTGAAGGGGCGTTAGCTTCAACAGCCTCTCTCTGGATTGGCTCTTTGGTTGCTATGATGCGGTCGCGGTCACAGTCAGAATTTCAAATATTGAACTCGGCTCCAGATTCGGCCCTATTACTGCTAGTCTCGATGAGCTTCATTTGACTAGAGCTGAATGCTGTGGGTGACGTCATATTTCCTGTTTTGCAATCCTCGGAAAAACACAGCCAGGCTTAACCGGTTATACTGTATATTCCAGTAAAGGGATTCACTATGAACTTAAAGGGCCATAGTACGGTATTTTCTCAATGTTATAATGTTGCTTCCTCATCAGAAACATATCTGAAGTTGTGTTTTGTTTCATTCACACATGAGTTCACCTCTTAAACACAAAACACTCTGTTCCACCTTGTAATGTCATGTGGTAATACAGGAAGTGTCTTTTTAAACTCCATACACCTTCATCAGAATCACTGGGTAACTTCAGCCCTTGGATTTCCAATCTCTACAAAACAAAAGTTAAAAGGAGCTGTTAACTTGAAAACTACCGCTTCATGACATCACAAGGTGGAACAGAGTGTTTTGACCTTTGGAGATGTAGACAGACCCAGGTCACCCAAACATGTGTGAATGAAACAAAACACAACAGGTATGTTTTTGAGGAGGTAACAGCATTATAACATGACTTAAGGTTTGCATGTGTTAATTTTGCACAATATAAGACATTTGGTGAAAGACAAGAAGATACATATATAATCTTTGGCTTAAGTAACTAGTAAAATTCTGCATAGACAGCAGATAACCAGACAGGACCAACCAGGAGAAAAAATGTTCAGATGCCACCTACCAACTCAACTGTAAAAAATCTTCAACAATAGTGTACAGACAAGATCATGTTACACCCCAAAATATCTTTCTTCCTGACAGAAAAACAAATTACTTTCTTTGTTCTCCAACTCCTCAGACAGTTTGTGCCTATAGTAAAACAGGGATAGTATAATTCCGAGACACTTGGAGATACTTGTAGCGAGGAAAAGTGCTCCTATAATTACACCTGTGTGCTTTTAACGTTTCAGAAAGTGTCCCATTATATGCAGATGGCTGCTCGCTAATTAGGTAGAAATGGCGAACTTGCCTGACCGTACGAAATCGCATTATGATGAAAATAACAGTCGCTAAACTTCCAGAACATTATGAGTCTCCTGTCAGGCATAAACAAATTACATATTTGCTGTTCCTTATCCTGAGCAAGTTTTATAACGTCTTTTTAAATCTAAGATACGACATGCACTTTATTGTCCCCGTAGGGTCATTTGTCCTCTGCATTTGACCCATCCTTCAGCGCTGCTGGGACAACCTGTCAGGAGCAGAGGGCATCGCAGTGGCATGCTCCATATGTTGAGCAAACTATACCTTACCTTAGCTGGAGGATTTTACCTGTGGCGCATGTTTTGGGCTGAGGGGAAAACCAGAGTGCCAGGAGGAAACCCACTCAGACACAGGAAGAAACATACAAACTCTACACAGAAAAGCTAGGGAGGGTCAGGACCCAAACGTGGAACCGTTTTGATGTGATGCGAGAGTGCTAACCACTCAGCCACCTTACTGGTGTATCTTTTGGATGCTTTTGTACCTTCTCATAGTTCTGCATCCTCACAGTATACTTACATACATAATTTGCTCAACATGTATTTCTTATTGAATTGTAAATGTATCATATAATATAATACTAAATATAAGTTAATTCATTCAGTGTCCTACAAAGTGCTCATAGCTCACACCACCCTATGCTGAGAAACCTACGTTTAGAAATTAGAGTAAACACGTAATCCAATAATTAGGTCAGATTTTTGGTGTGCTTTGAAACATATCAGGTGACTCACAAATGCACCTACAGGACAAAAGACTTGTCAGATTTCTATGAGACGGGGATCACAGCATCATCTCCCGCCAAACTTTGTGACCTCGAAACCAGGCTGTGCCCAGACCTGTGTGAGACCCAAGGCCATGAGCTCTCACAGCCCTACTGAACAACTCCAGACCTGGGGACAAATGGAACAGGTTTAGACACAAGTCTAACTGCCACTTTGTTCCTCTTTGTGTCTGCATGTATGTGCTATAGGCTGATGATACGACATCTAAATCTTAGCATGACAGAAGTGTGCTAACCGACCATTTGAATTTTAAATTTTATTTTCTTTCTCTTTTTATTAAGTTAATTTGAAAGGGTAGAATGCATTTTCATTTTATCTAGAAACATGGGATAGATTTTGTTTTAGCAATAAAAACACCTGTTGAATAAATGCAAGATAGATAAGTTTAATGGCGACTGTAGTTCAGTTGATAGAATATCTGTTCTGATACTGTACTGATGCGAAGATTGGTGGTTCAAATCCTGCTTTCGACATAAACATCATTTGTTAAGAAGTCAGATCCACTGACCCACAGGTTGGCGGTGTGATTCCAGCTCCCACAGATGACTGCTGTCATTGTGTCTTCGGGCAAGACACTGAACCCAACTGTATTTATGTATTTATGTATTTATTTATTTATTTGGTTGGGACAATGAATGTTAATGAACAGACATGATACAACATGAATGTAAACACACCGGATTATAGCTGAAGGCTAATTTCCATCCGTTGTCCCAAGGGCTGGAGTCACAGAAGGGTCAAGATAAAAATGAACAGGAGAAAACACCAGTGTCTGTGTACACTGGTGTGTGAATGTGTGTGTGAATTGGTGAGTGATTCCTTGATGTAAAATGCTTTGAGCGCCTTGAAGGTGGAAAAGCGCTATATAAAAATGTGACTATTTACCATTCACCAATGTCTTACTGTAGAACATTATAGCCAAAGCAATGGCATATCTCCATGGAGACAAACAGGTGATGGACCCTCCACCAGAAAAGTAAGGTAAAGGTACACTTCAATGTCCCTGTGGGAAATTTTTCCCTCTGAATTTGACCCATCCGTCAATACTATCAGGCACCTCATCAGGAGCAGTGGGCACGCAGTCCTGCGCCCAGGGTCCCATCTCCGTGACCTTGTTTTTTAAAATTTGATTTATTTATTTATTTTTATTTAATGCAAGACAGACAAACATAGTGACCAGTCATATACAGTAGTGACAAGTGGTGATAAGACATACCAAAACATACCATAACATAACAAGACATAACAGCAGAGGAGAACGCTAGTACCTGTAATTCATAAGTGAAGAAGATACAGAAAAATAAGTAAATTTACGGCTTACGGCCATACCAACTTGAGAATGCCCGTCTCATCTCTGTGATCTTGTTACTAGTCTTGGCCAGGACTAATTTAGCTGGAGAATTGTACCTATGGTGCTATCCTCCAGCTCAGGTAGTCCTGAGTATGTACATAACGCACCTTTAAAGGGCTTATACCTGATTTTTTTTCCATGTATTTGACCAAAAATGGTCTTGTCCCAGTATATTGTATAAGCAGCTCTTGAGGTCAAAATAAGTCCACTGTGTACTATCTGCATCTAATTATTATTGGAAAGACTGAAGAGGAGGATGTTTCTGCTGCTGCGGCAGGGATGAGGTGAAGTAGGGCTGCAGCACATAGATAAAATAGTAAAGGATGAGAAAGTCCATTATTTAGTCTTGTATGACTGGCTTGGTTGAGGTAAATATAGCCGGCTTTGATTGGCTGACAGCCACAGGGAGGTAAGATGAGACAACAACAGGTTAGGTTTCTTTTAATATATTAATAGAAGGTCCCAGATTCCTATTACGGAGGAGTCCTTGAACCATATTATTTGTGTGTTTGGTGATATAGGGAGAACACGCAAACTCCATACATCTGAATCTATTCATTTGTCTATTCTTTGTTTTTCACATAACATTATTAACTCTATTACATTATAAAAGCCACTGTAAATAACATTTGGTTTTGCTCTCCTCGCCTTTGCAGATAAACCATACGCCTAGGGCACGAATAAAATCAATATGTCCGCCTCATCTGCAGGTGACAGCATCTCTCGTTGTTTTATGTTTGCTATGGCTATTACACATGAATATACTGTCCTATAATCACCCAGCCAAATGCCTACAGGACCGGCGGCCATATTTATCCACCTTAACCATCATATTTCATTACAAAACAGCTTCCCCATGTGTCTGAAGTCTCATGCTGTGGAAATAATGCCACGGGCGTTGTTTTAGTACGAGTTTCCAATGCTATGCTAACAGTGCAGAGATAGTAAACAGAGCTATAGTAGCTTTCTTATAGTAAAACTTTGGATTCAGGTGGTTCATTGCAGACGCACTTTCCTCTGGTTGTGCTAACAGTGGCTGTGGTTACATGCTCACTCCAAATCTGATTATTAACACATTTTTTGAATATTAAGATTATTAAAATGACAATGCAAACAGCAAAGTCATCAGCAATCACTCTTTCTGATCATGGTCCCTCTGATTACTCACATAGATTTTTGCGGTTTGTAAGTAATCTTAAAGGTTCAGAAATTAGATAATAATGACGTGGTGTGCGTGTCAACGTAGTGACTAATGCTAATAATTGCTTCTGCTTTTAGTTGTTGAAACAAGAAAGCAACTCTGAAAAACACTCTGATTTGAGTAGATTTTAGCAGTGTATATCAGTGGGCCTAGATTAAAGGCTACAGAGGGGACATAGGCACAGAATCAGGCACTGACTCCCTCAGTCTTACACCATTGTGAATGAGATGTTACTACAAAGTGCCAAACACAAATGATATATCCTTGTCTCTACCAGCAATATCAAGATAATAATGGCATTAAAAGTGGTGGTCGTAAGTATACTTTTTGTATTCTATCACAGAATGGATAAACACAGTTAAACCACATTTTAAGCGTTAAAGCATTTGGCCAAACCTGAAAGAAGACTCATTGGTCACCCATCATTTAGAACAAAATCAAACTTCCCTCATCTCAGATTAAATTTATCACACCTCAGATTAACAGACTTTAGTGCTCCGCTCATTTATCCTGCAGAAATATGTTTTTTGTTTTTTTGTTTTTGTTTTTCAGTCCCTTGTGACATTTTTTTTCAGATCTTTTTTCTTTGTAAACTGCCACATTTGCTTTGATAAGGACAAACCATCCGTGTCCCACCTGAATGTATATCTTCGTAAAGTATTTGAAGTGTGTATTCTGGATCCCAGGCAAACAAATAATAATAATAATAGCGGTGCAAAAGAAGCAGTTTCAAGTAATTAAGTTGTCACTCTATTTGAATCATATTAACCAGTACAGTTTTTGAGTATATGAAATTACATCCAAGCACTTAAAATGAATACAGCACTTGAAACAGCACTAAATGACTGTATATCGTTCCATGTTAATTAATTCAGTCCTTGTGCCATCTTGCATTACTACATTCTGTTTAATTGGTTTCTGTGTCAGCCATATTATTAAATCTGCCCATTTATAGAAAGACTGTATAGAAACAAATCACTCTGGCTTTTATTACCAGTTACAGCAGTGGAGAATAATTATTAAGAAGAATTTGCCATTTTTGTCTAAGGTTTTAAAAAGGTTGCATATGACCACCTGTAGGGTTACCTTAATCTGAACAAAATAGTTAAAAAATTCCAATCTGGTTTTAAATCCCCGCTCAGTACGGAAACAGCTCTTTTAAAAGTTTTTAGTGACCTGCTCTCAGCTGTTGACTCTGGGAAATCCACGCATTTGTAACACGGCGTCTGGATTATTGTAATTCTTTGTATGTGGGGCTGGACCAGGGCTCCCTGCAGCGCTTACACAATGTCCAGAACGCTGAAGCTCGTCTGCTCACAAAACTAAGAAACAAGAGCACATCACACCTGTGCTGTGCGGCCTGCACTGGCTCCTGTTTCATATCGGGTGCAATTCAAAATGCTATTGTTTAAATGTTAAAAGTTTATTGTGTTTAAATGTCTGCACTCTATGGGTCCTCTTTATTTGAGGGAGTTGGAACCCTATACTTCACCTTGAACTTTGAGGTCAAAGCCAGGCTCAAGACCAGAGGTGACAGAGCCTTTTCTGTGGCAGTGCCAGACAATGGAACAGCGCCCTCTGCCTGTCAGATCCTCTTAGTCTTTAACTCTATTAAAGACAAGACTGAAAACCCACCTCTCCTCCCTGCCGTTCAATAGACCTAGACAGGATATCTTGGTGTTTTATTGTTCTTTTCCTGTGTATCATGTTATCTGTATTTTTTGTTTTTTTACTTTTATGTGAAGCACTTTGGTTAGCTGAAGTTGTTTCAAATGTGCTCTATAAATAAACTTGAATTTAACTGAAGGTAATATTTTGTTCTTGCCTTGAATTTTGTTCTCTTGGGGAGGATCAGTTGTAATCCTCTCCCCTTGTATCAGTGATAGAAGGACTAGTTTGAGACGCTATGTTCAAAAACCACATCTGAAGTCCATTATGATCAAATCTGTTTATTGATAAGGGTGTCCTGTGATGCAAAAAACAACAAGAACAAGAATGCATGAGAAATTATCAGATCTGCAGTAAAAAGTGATGCAAATTAACAACACAACACTAAACCGATGTTTTAAATGGTAATTTGCAACTGAGAATAAAGTATGTTCATTTCTACACATGATATTTTATCTTATTTCTAATTGTTAACGTAAATGAGCAATACAGTTGGACTTTTTGGAGGTTTCCTAATCAAAAACATGCCTTAATAAGATGGTTTTAGATGTCATCCTTGCATCTTTGAGTAATTGTGTGATCTCTCCCTGGCTCTATTCAAACCCTCCTTACGATTAGCAGTACAGTTCTGTCCAGTGCTCCGCCCACAAGCCTTTGCCACCCCTGCCCCCAAACTGCAATTCTCCATAAATATACAAAAGCATGATAAGAAAAAACAATACACTACAACTTCACAAACCTGATGCAATGTGCAGTAATTTCAGAACGCACGCTGTTTGTGTTGTGGTAGAAGAGGGAGGGACTTAGCATGAGGAGGCGGGACTCAGAGCAAAACTGAAACTTACGGAAACTTTAATATGTTGTTTTTGGCTATTTCAAAACAATAAAAGGTAACATGGTGATCTAAATATGTGTTAGCAATTAATACCCAATAAAAGTGTAATACCCTCACTTTAAAGTATAAGGCACATGTGTACTGTGGGACAATAGAATACAGTTTGACTGGAGCTTCAGGCCACTTGTTTATGAACTCATAGAGCATATATAGGCAGAAGTTTACTATATATAAAATACTTTTATGTATCTAATATAGTGGCTGCTGAGGGCACACGGGCTGGTCTGCTGTTTATCTGTGTCGGATGTCTTGGGCTGTATTTTATAACAACATTAAAAACAATGTGTTTTGTTTCATAGTGCATGACCTCATAGTGTAATCAAATGAGTGTGCTGATGGATGAGAGAGGGGTCTGGTGGACATCACAGGACACTGGTCTGCTCTCATTTATTTGTCTAAATCTTCTGTTTGTAAGAGACATTTTAATGAAAACAACAGACAGTGAAATGCAAAATAACTTGAATACAAAATTACACTTAAAACTCTCAACCAATGTTTGTTTCAAATTGTGTTTAAACTTCTTTAAATAAACTGGATTTTTTAGAACAATTCTTGTTCTTTAAAGCTTACAAAAGATGCATGATACATAGATACATGTCTCAGGGATCTGATAACAGTTTTTACAAAAGCATATGAGGAAGGCATGATGACATTATGGTAGGTGATGTCAAAATTATGTAAAATGAAATTTGAAATTCATTCAAATGCTCTCTCTCTTCCCTCCTTCCTCCTGCAGGTATAGCTCCTCTTCTTCCCTTTAAAGGTGCAGTATGCAACTTTTCTGGTGGAGGGTCTTGCCTACTAAAAGTTTTTGCTTTACCTGGATGGTCCACAATATGGCATTAAACTACATTAAAAGTACATGGAAACTAGCTGTTGATGCCACCGGGCCAAGATCTGTGGAGAGGCGACTGGCGACCCCACTCACTGACAGAATGCATGAGGAACAGAAACACTTGAAACTGAATAAGAGCGAGGTAGATCAGTTTAATGCCATACTTTGGAATGTGCAAGGCAAAAACAAACAAACAACAAAAAAACCACAAAAAACTTTTGGATGAATGAGAGATTACATTGACTTACTCCATCATCAGGGACTCCACACAGTGCACTTTTAAAGCAGACCTATTATGCAAAATGGACTTTTCAGAGTTTTTAACCATGTTATACTTGTTTCCCCTTCTCTTTTTCCCTCTTGAAGTTGTTTTTGTAGTGATTCGTGCATATTTGAGCAATCTTTGGTTCTTTGTTGTGATGACGTTTATGGCGACGTCAGCTTTCATTGGGCACCTCAGTTTTCTAATTCAGAAGTTAGTGGACTTTTTTCTTTTATTAAGTTGTTTTAGATGAATAATGTGATTTAGATGCTAATTATAACATAATGATCCATGGGTGTCATAGATTAGCTCTATACAGCAGACACAAGCACAATATGCTGTGTAATATCCTGTTCCGTGGACCCGGATCCTTCCCTCACCTGGCTGGATGACCCAATACCTGGCTAAAATGACCCCTACACTACCGTGAATAAGCCTCCCTCTGTCCTTTAGGGGAGTGGCCTCTGTCCCTTAGTTGAGTGGGCTCTGTCCCTTAGTTGAGTGGGCTCTGTCCCTTAGGGAAGTGGGCTCTGTCCCTTAGTTGAGTGGGCTCTGTCCCTTAGGGAAGTGGGCTCTGTCCCTTAGTTGAGTGGGCTCTGTCCCTTAGGTGAGTGGGCTCTGTCCCTTAGAGGAGTGGGCTCTGTCCCTACACACTTGAACTCTATCTGCAAATGGATGCGCATTAGTCCTGGACACATCTGCAGCTGCCCGTCCATGAGAGTGGATCTCTCCTTCACTGTTGTTCTCCTCAAGGCTTCTCTTTTTCCCATTGGGTTTTTTGGAGTTGTTCCTTGGCGAGAAGGAGGGTCTAAGGACAGGGGGCGCTCTGGGACAGTTCTCCATTTGCTTGTTTTTTGTTGATTAATTTGCTTGTCTGTTTCATTGTTGATTTTCTAACTTTCTGTTGGTTAAATCAATTCTCATGTTCAGCTCTAAGAGGCAACTGCTGTTGTGATTTTGGGCTTTACAAAAATAAACTGAATTGAAAATTAACAGGCCTTCTTTAACAACCAGGTTTAGCCATTCAATTATAACCTGTTCATTGCTACTGTCTCATGAACACTATAGCAAATGTAGTAGCCTTGCATTTAAAAGATCCTATTGCTTCTCATTTAAAGTACTAGTGATAAACATAATAAATTCCATCCGAGCATATAGTTACAATAACACTTGTCCAAAATAAGTGAACCATCCCTATCAAAACGCTTTTAAAATGTAGAATATATATCTTTCCTTATGCATAAACACAACCCACATGAAAGCCTGCACTGCCACACATAAGCCTACAATGAATTGAGTGATAAACGCTGTGTTAAAACCAGACACCAGAGCATAAAAAGAGTGACACCAATTAAACGTATTGAATGTAAATATTTGGACTTCACTACCCACAAGCCCCCAGGTGTCTGCTTATACTTCCCTTACATGGAAGCCAGCGCTGCGGCCCGAGACCGGGGTTATGTAGGCCTGTTAGGCACCATTACCCATCATGGTCACATGTCAGCCGCAATTAGTCTCACGGCAGAAGAAGAGAGCGCAGAGCATACAGGCAATAAGGGGCCTGTTGAATATCTTTGTGTGTAAAATAGAAATTCTTTGCATGAATAATTTTAGAAAATGATCTGATTGCTATTTTAAAAAAAAACAACAAAAAAAAAACAACAAAACTTTGCAACTGGCTTTTTTTTCTTTTTAAGACCGAACTGTGTTTAGTTTTAAATCAACTTGACATAAGATTTTCCAGATTTTTCATATTTCTTTATATTAGCATTAGGCTCACAGGAATTCGAGGCGCCCTGTGTGATCTTTGAATCGATAGGGAGGCCGCGGCACAGCAGCCTTTGGGAATGGCTGCTCTACAGCATGGCATTTAATTAATCTATATTCATGGAGACAAGCAGGTGATGCCAGCAGGCCAAGTTTTAGGTCACATCTGTGGAGAGGCAAGCCCGCACACAGTAAGAATGCATATCTTTTTTGAGTTCATTTCAAATTTCATGTATGCAAGTGTGTGTGTGTGTGAGTGTGTGTGTATCTGAACCCCTTTCAAGACCACTGACATTGAAATATTAATGTATGTGGGAAGAGCAGCCAGAAATTGTACTCATGTAAGAGTACTATTACTTTAAAATAAGAGTGCTGTGACTTTAAAATAAGAGTACTGTTACTTTAAAATATAATGAGTAAAAAAACAAAGTAGTCAAGTTAGAAAAGTATTTGGGGAAAATACTACTCAAGTTAATGTAACTGATGCACAAATCATTGACTAATGCACTCTTTTTCTTTTGTTTTAATTTTACATTTCAATTTCACCACAAGTAATTTGTAAGAGTTTGCAGACTTCAAATTTTTATTCCTATTTGCAGCGATTACATGGAGTGAAGACATTTCCAAATATGCCTTCTTGTGCATAATCCTTCAAATTGCTGTATTTTGGAACTGATATTTCACATTTACAAATATTTAGCGTGTGAAATCAGATTTGGGTTTGTATGTATTGTTTTGGGGCGACTTAAGTGCACACTGCTTCATGTTTTACACAGCGACAATCACATTTGACAGCCCCATGATCAGCTGATACTTCAAACTCCATCATGTGTGACTGTGAAGGCTTCAGGCTGAGAATTCTCTTGTTATTCATTTCATCTCTTTGTTTAGATAAAATCCTTCCACAATGTAAATGTATGCAAAATCCTGCTCTTATGGCAGCCTCATTGTAAATTGCTAACAGACTCAGCAGTGAACCGCAATCAGTCCGTTTATACGGCAGCCGAATATGGGGCAGCTACAGGAGACAATAGGCAGACTTAACTGGCCTGGTTATGTAAATGCAGAAGAGACCTCGTCCATCCATAGAGCAGCACCCAAGGGACCACAGCACCCATTGGACTGTCAAGTGGAGACGTCAATATGACACAAGAATGAGGAGAAAAAGAAACATTTTACGATGGGTGTTTCAGTCAGTTTAAAGGTTTAAAGGTGCACTATGGAACTTTTCTGGTGGAGATGTGCTCGCTTTGCTTGGACTGTATTATGGCACGTCTTTTTGTTGCTATTAAATAAATTGAAAAACGTGCATTTTTATCATGAGTGTGGTCACCTCTCCACAGATCTGAACTCGTGACTTGGCCTGGTGGTGCCTCCTGTTTGTCTACATGAAGGTAGATAAATTTTATGCCATACTGTGGAACATTCCTGGCAAATCAATAACCTCTTCATGGAGACAACTATTCACCAGAAAAGTTCCACAGTGTACCTTTAGCATAGCTGCATTAATTGTTGCATTGTTTTGAACCAAAATTGTCAATTTAACTTTCTTGAATATTTCTGCATTAATACAATGCTGAGTAGATCACACTATTGAGTAGATCAGACTGTTGAGTGATGTTTAGTGTGTGTTATGTCAAACAACTGTCTGTGGGGGTCTTTCAATGTAACACAATAGAACATTAACAATGCAGCTACACAAATTATAGAACTGGAATATACTGTACCTTTTATAAGTGAGATTACAGAGAAAATTGTTTTGACAGCATATAGCAGGAGGCCCATATTTGGGCAACTGTATTTCTTATCCTATATTTGACATTTCACAGTGAAGTTCATTCGAATTACTTTTTTCTTAAGGTGCAACAAGCAGCCGGACTTCATGTGGTCATCATGACAGCCAGGCTTCACATGTCTGTCACTGTCTGTCAGGAGCTATGTCACAGACAAGACAAACTCACTGGCTCCAATGTCACTGTGACTGTGCCCTGACAACTCTACAGGTACTTTTATGAGTATTGTATTACTAACTTATAGACTATATAAAAAGTTTATATAGGCTATAAGTTATAGTTTCTGTCTATAGTGTCTAATAGCCTATATCAACAGCTAGTCTTTTCTCCAAAAAATAGGCTAACTGTATGCTATAGTTTATTTATGTATTTCTTTTTCTTCTTGTAAATAGATTCATTCTATTATCTTGAAAAGCCTAACGTTGCTCGTACCATTCTCCATCGCGCACAGAGAGAGCCTGGCAGATTCAGAATATCTCTCTGTATGTTTGACACATCTTCACGAAGTGTTTAAGAAGCGTGTATTCTGGATCCCTGGCAACAACAGGGTCTAATAATTCAAGTAACAAAATGAAGACGTAGTAGGCGCACGGTCGAAATCACGTCACGTCACGTTGTTGACAGTGGGTCTCGTGCGCCTCTGAACGGTAATGACCACGTTGGCCCCGCCTCCCTTCCACCTTTTATGCTAATTCCAGCGTGATGTGAGCGCGGAGTGGAGGGCGCTTTGTGCACCGTTTCTGTATGCTGTTGCTGCCGCTTTTTTATTCTTCTTTCAATTTCGAAACGATTGTAAGCGACTCGACCTGTTTGGGAACCCAGCGGAGACACGCGTTTATCTGGTTACAGTGATGTGTGCGCTCCCGTGAAACCAGCGGCTCCACCGGTAGTTTATATACGGGAAGAAACGCACCTTACTGGGAGCCATGGGGGGTCAGATGACTAGGAGTACCTTCTACGGTAAGCCAGCACATTAATGTATCGCACGTTGTTATAATGGAGGATTGAGGTAATGTATGTTATAGATGCAGCGTGCGCTCAGCGGCGCAGGAGACGTGGGTGTCCTGTACGCAGCAGTGCATTCTGCTTTAGACAAGTCTCACTATGTTTTCTAAGTCACGACTGGTTGGATAAACGTGTATTTTACCATTGACTATATTAACCTATATGATATTGCCAATGATGTAATGTTTTCATGCAAGATATAGGCAACATCCGGGTTGTTTTGAACTTTTTGAACTTGTTTAGCCTATAGATTGCTATGTGTTGTGAAATTGTATGATATAGAAATGTTTATCACTTGGATTTATCTTTTTAGTCAGTATCTTTATTCAACACAAAAACTCTTTGTTAATAGTTAATAGTTGCCTATAACATTGTTAAACCAATCTAAATCTAAATGAATTAGCTTATTCTTTCTTTTTCACTTAATCGTGTCTATTGGCAGTCAAATTTACACTAATCCAGGCAACAGGATTAAAATCTACTCATGTTGTCAACTTGAAGCTTTAGTCACTTACTCTAAAATGAATCATGTTGAGTGGGAGTATGCCTGTTCTCTGGGGCTGTAGTACTTTAACTCATTTAGTCGGTTAATCGGTTGATGGAGTCTAGTCTTAGTCAATCAAATTTTTTTTTTATTAGTTACAGATTATAATGATTCATATGAATAACAGCAGAAAAGCATGGAGTGAGATAGCTGAAGTTTTGGGAGTAACTAGACAGTTTAATCTGCCTTTTCGATTATGGAGATACTTCTACTACTTCTCTGTATAGTACTTTTTGAGTGAGATGCTAATAACTTGATGGTTTTTGCCACACCATTTTATAGTGCATTAATCGATGCAGAGCATGTCTTTAGTCAACCAAGAATTTCTTCGACTAGAGCCCTACTATTCTCGTTTACATTGTTCTAAAGAAATAAAGGATTTGGTGCCATTATGTATTTTTTACTTATAGATTGGATCAGGTTGTTTTAGTCCATAAATAGTTCTCTTTAGTCCTGTTTTTGTGCTTAGTACTGTCAAGTAATGGCCATTTGAATTCAACAACCTTCTTAAGAATATGAATGAGCACCTGACTAGCATACCACAACACTACACCCTCCATGTTTTTAATAGTAGCTGTATTATTTATACTGTAGCCATCATTAACCTTGACCCAGACAAACATATTGGAATGACCACCCGTATTTAGTGCCTTCCCAGATTCCGCGTCGGAAATTCTTGGCCCCCTGACAAGAGGTGAGCCAGTCCATGAAACTGCAAAGCTAATCTAATCCCGGTCATGTACCCTCCTAGTCCAAGTCCAGACTCAGGGTTTGTATCCATCAGGCTCTGTGGGATTCTCTGTGGATGT
>KN472673.1:28571-56193 GCA_000787095.1 Periophthalmodon schlosseri
ACACTGGGGATAGTGGGCTTATGCTAGTCTTCTAGGGTTTTGTGGGTATGAAACGATTTGTATATAGATTTGCAATGTTTTTGGAGGAATTAGAAAGCAATGGCCAAACCCTTTTATTCAGGGTAAGGTGTGGCACATAGTATAAACTTTTTTTTTTTTTTTTTTTTTTTGATGGGAACAGAAATTAAATTATTACTACTTGCATTTTATCTATATTTTCTGTGTAATAGCTATGCTGATAGAGTTGTGTGCATTTGCCTCATTGTTTATCAATACCAGACTCCAAAGGACAAAGACTATTCACCTTATTTTGTAAATTGTTGTGGGCGCCACCATCGTCATTCGGGTTGTGTTATTCTGCATGGGGCTGCCGATCTTGACAGCAAATGATTCTAGATGTACTACAATTTTACACAATTTTTAGACAAATCAACCTACTTTATATCAAATTTTGGCAGCGAAACTTCTCCAAATTCTCCATTTAAATGATTGGGATTCCCCTTAACTGGAAGTGCCACCACAAAGAAGTGAGATTTGGAGCATTTAGAAGCAAAAGTGGGCGGACAGAATAAGGTCAATACCCCAGATAAACTAGAAGGTTTTTTGTTCCAACTAGTTCCAATAATTATTTTGATGATTGATTTACACTTTGATTAGACTGACGACAGATCCCTTTGTAGGTTGGATTAATGTGATGTCATTTTAAACTGTAAATCCATAGTTTACAGTTGAGCTGGAGGGCAGGTGAGAATCCTATGGTAGAATTTGATGTTTAACTGAGAAATGCAGGTATTTTGTCCTGGTTTGTTGAATTTCCCTCTCTATCCACATGAAACAAACACTGCCACAAAGTTCAGCACTTTCCCTGTGGGCAGAATGATGATTTATTTGTTTAGCTTTTTTATTATCAAGGCAAAAAGTGGTGGCAAATTTATGTATCCAATATCTACATCCACAGAAGGCTAAACATTTGTAGCTAAATTATTTTTTTTTACTAAATAATAACAATCCTAACAATATTAAATAAACTCTGAGTGACTGTTTGTGACACCAAAACAACAGTTGTGTGGATGTTGCTTATTGTCAATGGTTCCAATATCAAGTTTACCACCATTATCATATATAAACCAGATTTTTATTACATAATTTTATTTCTTTTGCGTAATAAAAATTGAAATAATAAATAGGTTGTGTTCACATGAAGTCACAACATTCCAGAATAGTTTAAAATGTAGCTGGAAGGCAGGGTACAATTCTATGGTGCAATTTGCTGTTTAACTGTCACATTGCAGATTTCTTGTCCTGTTTTATGGTTAATATCTCTGTAATTGCTTGGCCTATTCACATAAAACAAACACTGGCACAAAGTTCAACGCTTTCCCTGTCAGTATAAATAAACAAAAGTGACATGATCTTTTGACAATAGCTTCAGAAAGTGGTGCCATTATTGTTCAACATTTGTGGATGATATGTTCAAATTTGATAACGTGAACGCAACCTATTATGATGTGATTAGGCTTCTGAGCTCAACCTGGCGGCTAAAGCACAGAATGGTATTACAAACCGGTGATGCTAACCAGATCTCCTCTTTATTTACTCTTGTTTTGTTTGTCATTGGCCGGTAGTAGCAGCCAAGTCCGCGCTCGAGCATTTGAGTGTAAGGCACGGTTCCTGAGCCGCTGCTGTGACGTCGGTCTGGTACTGGATCACTGTGAGGGGACTCTGGTCTGTGTTAACCGGGACCTCACTGGCAGACTCCGCGCCTTTGTAAACATAGAGTGACAGTCAATGTGTTAGCTACAATGGTTTGTACAATAGTGCGTGTTTGCAGTGCTTACTAGGGGTGTGAATACGAGAGGAAGCTATAAGAGATATATAAGGATTAATAGTGCTGTATTTAAAATTGCCATCAAGAAGAATGTTGTGAGATTTTTTTTATAATGACAAAAACATTACTTAATCATACTTCACATGGTTTAAAGGAACTAAGATTTTGATTTGAAATTCCATAAACTGTGTCCCCAGTTTGGTCATGTTTTTGAGGTAAACATGTTCAAATCAAATATAGCTCCTACTGATAACAGTTTATGTTGATTTTTATTACAAAAGCAAAAACACTGGACATGATGGCCAAGTTGCTTATGTTATAATTTTGTGTTTTAGCTCTCAAGATGATTATCCAATCCAAAAACAGAATGATCCTCATCTGAATAGTCTCTACATAAACCCCAGCACCTGCAGCCAATCATGAATCAGTGCTAGTGCAGCCTCTGCAGCTCAGTGAGTGAATTCTGGAGGTTTCAAGCTTTCACATGAGGCCTGTCCATATACTGAGAATGAGATGCACTTGTTTGTGTCCTCTATCTGCAGGTTAAGGCTCTGGACACACAGGTTCAGTTGTGATTGTATTACCTTTTTACCTCAGTAAGCACAGGCTACATACAGGTCCTTTAAAGGGCCCATATTAGGCTATTTCTGATCTACGTTATAATGCTGTTCCTCATCACAAACATTGTTTCATGCACATATGTTCAACACACAAACCCTGTAGATTTAGGCTTTTAGGAGGTCTTCTCTCAAACTGAAATTAAACTGTCATGTGGTAATACAAGAAGTGCTCCACTGTGTTTTTAAACTCCATACACCTTCACTAGAATCATTTGGATATTTTCTGGCCTGGAATTGCCAATCTCGACTGAACTAAAGGTAAAGGGTAGCACTTAACTACCGCTTCATGACATCACAGTCTAATAAAGGGTTACTCAAGCATGTGTGAATGAAACAAAACACAACTCCAGGTATGTTTTTGAGGAGGTAACAGCATTGTAACATGGCTTAAAGCTCACAAGAGTCAATGTC
This sequence comes from Periophthalmodon schlosseri, assembly GCA_000787095.1. NCBI lineage: Eukaryota > Metazoa > Chordata > Actinopteri > Gobiiformes > Gobiidae > Periophthalmodon > Periophthalmodon schlosseri. The sequence goes on from KN472673.1 coordinate 31,431, forward strand.
ACGTAATATAGGATCTTTAATATTCAGAATGTGTGCTAAATAGGTACCATTAGTATTTTGTTTCTCTTAAGTACTTGGTTGGGGCAGGCTCAGATAACTGGTTTTACAGGGGGTTTCCAACTGTTAAGAAGGGTATTCAACTTTACAATGGGTGAGCTTGTTCAATAAGTATAAAACAGGACATGAGACCATAAGGACAATCGACCAATTAAATGTGTATGATTAGTTCTAAATAAAAGCCAGAGTTTTTTCTATATTTTTTTTCTTTTTTCCTATAAGTTATTCCTCATGTATTTCTGAACAGAATGTAACTAAGTTCATTAAGCTCAGTAGTCAGTTGACTGCATAATCAATGGTAAATAGCCTTAAACAGTCAACGGCCACATTGTCTGCTAAGTACAGACAATCAGGCCGTTTTTTGTTTACTTTTGTTCAGTGTGACATTGTAGTTTGAGGTGCTTAATCCAGCAGTTTTGCATCTTAGAACACTATGTTAATAACAATAATACAAGCATAGATAATCCCAGTAAAGAATTTTCCAAATGGACCACATAATAAATACCAAAATAGCACTATGAAACACTTAGTTAGTATCTACATTTGCCATTTACCAACCCTCTATTTGCAGTTATTTTTTCCTGAGTGCCAAATTGGAACGGAGGCATGTGGCAGATGGCCAACCAAGAAAATGTTAAAGCTCAAATATTAAAGGAACCATATGTAATAATTTGTTTTAAATTTCATAAACATGGCCTAACTGTGTCCTCAGATAAGATGTAGACATGTTCAAATCAAATCTTGCTCTTGCAGTTGACAATTGTAATGCTGATTTAGGGTCTCAGTTATCAATCCATACGCTAAACTGTGAGTACAAACTGAAAAACAGCATGTACAGTTTGTGGGCGTGTTGCCTGTGATTTACTATTGGGAAGTGTGTGTATTATTTCTGCCGCAAAACTAATATGTAAATGAGAGCATTCAGCGAGTGCAAAAGTTTGCGTGCCTCTGCTCCTATGGGTTATTGAATTGTTGTTGTAAATTAAATTTGCCCCCTACTTCAGGGCATTTTTTTGCTCATAGCTGTTTAAGGGGCTTAATGAGCCCCTTAGTTTTGTTCATTTTGGTAAACCTAAAAGGACTCTCTGTTCTGAATCCTCACTGCCTAAATCCCAGCAGGTTACATACAGTTCCTTTAAGCCCAACATTAAACCCAAAAGATTCTCTTAATCTGTGAGTTATTGAACCATGCAGTGTTAAATAATCATTGTGACAGGCTTACATACAGTTGATTTTCCAGTATGTGATACGACATGGTGCATGATCAAGCTACATTATTTGCTCATACCTTTATTTTTTTGTTATTTTTCTCTGTTTTCCCCCTGTAACACAATATTGAATGATTTAGCACAACCCACGCTGCCTAAGATGACCTCACCCTCTGTATGAGCCCTCAGAGGTGCTTATTTCAGACAAACAGGAAGTCCAGTGCTGCTCTGGTCACTGCAGTGGACAATAAAGGCCTGGTGTCTTCCTGAAGAGCTCACGTCTCCTCTGACATCATGGTCGCTCTATAGTCTGAGGAGCTGTTATGACTTCATTATAGAGCGCTGTTGTCCAGGCAGTACAATAGCACATTGTTCTCCTGCGACACAACCAAGAGCAGAGCTTAACAAATACTACAGTCAGGCCAGAACACTTGGCTGGAGCCGTAGAGGATTTCTTGGGAAACAGCACTAAAAGTAAATGAGTGAACTGGCTGATAAATTAGACTTTTTTAATAAATGCGGCGCCTGGTATTGCAAAATTTCTGAATAGGGAATATGATACTTGATTACAATAGGGTTCCTTCAGGCACTCCAGTTTCCCCCATCAACCCAAAGCATGCACCATCCTCCAGCTAAGGTAGTCCTGACCAAGTCTAGCTCAAGATCTGAAGATGGGTCCCCAGGTGCCCATTGATCTTGTCAGGTTGCCTAAGTAGCACTGAAGGATGGGTCCAATGAGGGTTAAAAAAGTAAACCTTAACCTTATAACCAGATTAGGACCCATTGGAATCAATATAACTTTTACAATTCAGATCTGACCAAGAGATAAGCACACAACCTTAGCAAAGTTGCAATGAAAAATACAAGAAATAGATTTATAAAACAGCAATAAAAACGGTTAGAAACAGCATAATAGAATAAGCAATCCAAAATATACTCGTGACAGTGGGGAAACAGTGGGGAACAGTAAATTTGAGTCAAGAAGATAGTTTATGCTGTGAAAGTGCTCTTGGATGCTTGGGCACATCAGCTTATGAAGCATTTGCAGTAGCCTATATATAATTGTCATCAAAGACAAAACAACTGGATTTTGGGATTGTTTACAGTTCTCTCTAGGTCATCCCCTTAACTTGATCTTGCACCCATGGCAAAGGTGACTGTGGTAGATATTGAAGCATTTGGGGTAAATGTTCACTGCTCGCACTGAGCTGACAGCTCTAAATGATTTATTCTCAGTGGACAGAGTCAGCCTCCCGAACCACCAAGGTCACTCTGTCCACTGTGAGCAGACCGGACATGTCTCTCAGCTGGGTGTGGGGCGAGCTTTACAGTCCTCCAGGTGCTTGCAAATACTGGGGTATAGATTTTTAATAAACAACATCAATACACAGACACATGTAATCGAAGAGATGTCACAACAACTGTATTTTGGGATTGTTTACAGTTCTCTCTAAGTCATCCCCTAAACTTGATCGTGCACCCCATGAAATGAGGCGTGTCTGTCAGCTGGGTGGTGTGGGGTGAGCTTTACAGTCCTCCAGGTGCTTGCAAATACTGGTGCATAGATTTCTAATAAACAACATCAGTAAAGATGGACAGGTGGCATAAATGTAGAAAAATAAGAAAGAAAAGGGAAAAAAAACTGCAAAAAATGTACAGTTCAACTCATAGAACATAGGGCATCAGGTGTTACTGCAACATGATGTTCCATGTTAAATTAAAATAATTAAAGGTGCACTCTGTAACTTTTCTGGTGGAGGGTCCACCACCTGCTTATCTATGGAAATGCTTTTGCTTTGCCTGGAATGTTCCCTGTGGCATGGCATTAAGCTGATCTACCTTGTATTTATTCATTTACATGTGTTTGTATTGCTAAAAAAATACCTTGAAACCATGCATTCTTACTGAGAGCGCGGTTGCGTCTCCACAGATCTGACCTGTAATTTGGTGACATCACTTACTTTGTCTACATGGAAATAGAAAGTAGAAAGTTGCCGTACTTTGTAATTAGTTACAATTTTACTTCCAAGAATCAAGCAGCCTTTAAACAAGTATTTTAAAATTACAGCATCTAGATTGTCTTAACCGTCATTATTAATGGGCCCTAATTGTGTCCTCGTTAAAAATCAAATAAAAAAATCAAATCTTAATCCAGTGTTCTCTAAGATGATGCAGGTTATTGCCACTGAGATATCTTGCACAAAACCTCACCTGTGTCCTTATTTGAACTTTTTACACAGCATTGCAACTTTTTAGGTTAAGTTCTTAAGTTTAACGATCATTTCTTATAATCCTATTTTTCATGCACAGAATATCAGACTTGTTGACACTTCAGGAGAGTGAGATATCCTTGCCTTCTATGAATCATCAGATGTCTGGCTCTGAATGAATCAAAACATCATGTGAGGAACGTTTTCAAACCACCAGCAGCAGGAGACAGGGAGCATTTGGCTTCAGTAGGGACTTATGTGCACTCTTTACCCAAGATTCCTCCAGTAAATCTGTCACCATGCACACCCAAGCTGACACACGGGATGTGATTTATCAGGAAGATTTTCTCATAAGTAGGACGGACTATATTTCACTTTTTCTCAGAAGAGGAGGTAGAAAACTGTAGTGATTAGTATGAGTCATGTGTTATTCTGTGGCTAATTTTTGCCACTTCCTAAATTTCATGTCTCACTTTGCAGCAGTTATATATATATGGCCATACACTGGCTTCTACCACCTACATAGAGTTGGACTTTTTGCAGGATAGTTTGGGATGGCAAAAGTTGAACTGGTAAAGATAGTTGCCTGCTAACTGAAAAATATGTGGATATGTGCATATGACCACCATGTCCTTGGCCATCATTGGTAGTGGTAAGAAATGCAATTGGCGCAGAATGGTGGCCATGTCTGTTGATCTGCCCCAGGGCAGATGTGGTGTCACAGGTAGAATTCCATCAGTTACACAGACGTGCATTTTCTGAATAGCATGAATATTTTATTAGTAGTCTAAAATGAAACAATTAACAATTAAGCGATTAATATCCAAATCTTATGGTTTTAAAAAAGTACTATCACAACTGAACGTGGGTGTGTATATACACACACACGTTTTCCATGTCTCATGTGAAAGCTCAGAACCTCCAGAATTCACTCACTGAGCTGCAGAGGCTGCACTAGCACTGATCCATGATTGGCTGCAGGTGCTGGGGTTTAGGTAGTGACCATTCAGATCAGAGAGAGACATTTTAGGTTTAAACCAACTGGCATTGAAAGTGGCAACATAAATGAGAGACTGATGTGAGGCTTTCTGATTAATCGTTTTGAGAAAGAACCACCAAACTGAAACATAAACAACATGGCCATTGTTTCCAATGTTTTTGGAATTGAGAATAAATCAGCATTACAGTTGTTATCTGTATATCTGTAATTTGATTTGAACATGTTTACCTCGTATCTGGGAACACACGTTTATGAAATTTAAAATCAAAATTTTACAGACTGTCTCTTTAATTCTCAAATGTATTCCCATTATGCAGAATTCAGTTGTTATATCGCAAGCCAATTCAAATACTGCTTCATAGCTAGAATAACCATTAGTAAAATAAGGGTCATTAGACTAACTTTGCACAGCTGCACTTTCCCTTTCATGTGCATGACGTGCGTGCGCCTGTGTGGCCTTTAAGTGCTTATATCTTTGCAATCAATGTATTTTGGCCTGGACCTGGTCTTTTGATAGCAGGTGCAGGTGCACACACTTTGTTGTTGATGTGATAAAACTTGGAATGGTAAAATACAGAAAATGACTTTGTTTTTCACTTAAAATATTTTAGTTTCTGAGCGCATGCATTTTATAATTTCCTCACAATTTTTATAGCTGCATCTAAGTCAAAGGCAGCAACACTGAAATAAAGCAATCCAATTTTTATTTTAGTTGACTTATTATATAGTAGGGCTGATTTATATACAATCTTTGAAAAAATTAAATAGTAAACTTTCTGATTTGAGATTCTGTTCACTGTGCACATTTGAAACCTTTGAGCGAAGACTGAAATTTGAACTACAACTGCTAATACAAGAATCACATGTATTTCAGAACATGTTTACTACACGATGAACAAGTTTTCTACAGAGTAAAACCAAATATGTTTACGATTTGCGTTTACAATTTGCAGTCCTCGCATAACCCTTTTTGTGAACTATATAACAGGCCTAAACTCCCTAATCATCTGCCTTCACAGACTCTGTGAACGGCCCGTATCCCACAACAACGCACCGATGCCATCACAAGCCCAAGCGCTGCCCTCCTCTCCAGGCTTGTGGCCTGTCCTCCTCCCCCCTGCTCTTCCACCCCAGCACCAAAGGCTCTCAGATCCTCATGGACCTGACCCAGAGGAGCGTGAAGAGACAGGGGAGCTTCTGCAACGGCATCACCTTCAGCAACAGGCCCATCGCTGTGTATGAGCAAGTCCGACTCAAGGTAACCAGACACACTATCAATGTTTTATCAATTTAATCACATTTTAATTGAATGGAGTTGCAGTAGTTTAGAATTGTCAATGATCAGCTTGGGGCTTTTTAATGGAGTGGTCTGCAGTCAACCCTCTTTCAGTAAAAGTATGTGGATTGGAGTTCAGACTTTGGAGTAGGGCTGGATGATATAGGAAAAAAAAAGAATTACATTTTTTTTCCCAGTATTGATTGATCTCGATTTTCAGTCTTCTTCCATCTTATTGAAAACATAGACAGGTGGACTTCAGGCACATAGGGCAGGGTGTCAGGATCGCTACAATTTCATATTTTGTGTTGATAGGACCAGTAATTCCAGAGTTAGTTTGGAATGAGTTTGTACAATATATTAAGCCTAAAAGTATGCGCATGTTACCGCTATCGGCAGAAACACGTGCCATGTCCATTTCCTAAATGAGGTCTTAAGTTTCACATTAGTTTTAACATTATTTCAAAATAAAAATATGCAACACCTCATTCATATTTCACCACCCTCTCCCAGATCACTAAGAAGCAGTGCTGCTGGAGTGGTGCGCTGCGTTTGGGCTTCACTTCAAAAGACCCATCGAGGATCAACCCCGACCACCTGCCCAAGTACGCCTGCCCCGACCTGGTGTCTCAGAGTGGCTTCTGGGCCAAGGCGTTACCTGAGGAGCTCTCCAACGAAGGCACCGTCATCTCCTTCTGGGTGGATAAGAAGGGGCGTGTCTTCTACCGCGTCAACCAATCCAGCCCTATGCTTTTCTTTAGCGGAGTGCACTTGTCCGAACCAGTCTGGGCACTCATCGACGTCTATGGTCTAACTAGAGGAGTTCAGCTTTTGGGTGAGTGTGAAATCATCAGAGCCGGGCAGAGTTGCCAAAAACTGTACTAAAGTAAGAGTAAAATGACTTCAGAATAATATTGTGATAAACCACAGTGATATAAAAAAAAAACACTTTAGACAATAGAATGTGATTTTCAACATTAAATCGTAGTAGTTTCTTTTATATTCCCATGTGGCCTTATATCTGTGTAATCCCTCAGTCATATATGTTTCAATACTAGTTTTAATATCGATTAGCATCTGATTTTTGATACTTTTGACAACTCTATACTTAAGTAGAAATACAAAGTAGTGGGTCAAGAAATTACTCAAGTACGAGTGAAAAAGTATTTGGGAAAACTACTACTCAAATAAAAGTAACTTAAAAACCTGATATTTTCAAAAGATAGACATAAAAATGAGCGGCGCAAGAAACAGAAATGTTCAAATCAACATAAAACTTTTGTCACTTGTGCACTTACTCACAATGGGAAGAGTAAGAGTACTGTTACTGCTAGAAAACTACTCTGGATAGCACAATTGCTTTAAAAAGGTACTACCCACCTCTGGAAATCGTGCTCCATCTGATTACGTTTAGAGTCTTTGTAAGTGGTTCTTTGGTGGATGTTACCTCAATACAACAGCTGCTACTCTCATTTTCCCCAAATCGCCAAAATAGTGCAGTGGATAAGATGGTGGAAGATAAGGTAGATTGTGCGGTTGGTATCAACGGGGTTTCAAATGGGGGGAAGTTATGTGTTCACCATTCCATTAGAAGTTGGTAGTTCAAGTAATTATTTCCAGTGCATTCAAATGACAGTGTTTAAACTATTTTTAGATCAGATGTTTCCAAAGTGTGGGCCACGTACCACTACTGCATAGGATGTGACAGCACCAAGCCACAGTTTCTATTTTTCATTTAATTAGGGATGTATATCTTTGGTCAGTTAATCAGTTGATGAGGCCTTAGTCAAGTAAAATTTGTACCGTCAACTAATTATTTTTAGGGAGCATAGAAAAATGGAGAAAGTATGCAGTGTGTTAGCTGGAGTTTTGAATTTGACTGGCCTGTGGATTCTGCTTGCATGTTTAAAGTGGGACTAAACCCCTAAAGTCTGCCCACAACCACATTTCATATAGAGATGATAAACTGGGCAGTGCCTTGAGGGCTAAAGAAGAGAGTGAGGAGGGAGGAGGGGAGTTATAAGGAACAGTGTGATTGGTCTAACATTTCAAAGAGTAGATAATGCAATTAAAACAAGATATACAGTTTAGTAGCAAAACAAAATAGATTTAGTGTTTAGTTCCACTTTAAATAATACACAATTTCCATGTACTTTGTATGGATAGTATACTACTTGCTACAGTCTCTGCTTCTTCTGAGAGTTTACACTTCAGTGTGATTGGTTACATCTGCCTGTCACTCACTCACGGAGGCTGATAACGTTGATAAGTGGGTGGGAAGAACACCAGTTGACATAAAATCCTGATATATAACATAATGATGTTCCTTCTGAGGGGGTACTTTGTATGAAATGCATTATAGTGACACTACTGATTTGGCTTCATGACGCTTCACTGGTTTGTAAGACTCCAGATGGCTAATTTGACCACATCACAAGTAAATGTAGTGTGTCATTGTTTGTCATTTTAATTTCTTTGACTAATATTTACTGACAAAATGACCAATCTGTTCCATTAAGAAATTATCTACCAATTAAAACTTCATCCCAATCCCAATACATCATTTTTCCAAATTATACCTTCCCGTACAACAGCTGCATTGGATTTCTCCAGACAAAAGACTACTGTACAGGGAGGACAAATAGGCATCCTTGTGGACACCTCCGTGCTTATTTATAACCATTTCCAAGAACAGCCCTGGCTCCTTGCACAGAATAGTCTTGTCACTGCAGTTAATATAAATAGAGGAGTCTTCCATGGTGTGCAGATAGGCCCATTTAACCTCATTTCGGCCGGTGTTGCTGACAGTGAGAAGCGTGCTATCTGGTGAGGGGCCGGTCTGGGTCCAGCGCTAAAGTGCCACTATCTCGGGTGCCGGGGCCCTTGGGTGCTGATGGCTCTCGGTGTAGTACAGGGAGGAGGAGTGTGTTGGGCATCACAAGAGGCTAGACTACACAGGGATGATGTCAGCTCAGACGCGTCCTGGCTCTGCTCCCTCTTAGGCAATCCAGCCAAAGGAATGTCTCACGGTGCCCAAGCCAAGTCCTGGAGTCATTTCAATGGGGGAATCAAGTTTTAGATTGTTACAAGAGGAAACATTACATTATTTATAATGTCATGATTATTTGTAAAATTTCCAATTCAAATCTGATAGGATTAGGGTTGTCAAAAGTGTGGAAAATCAGATACTCATCAATACTTAAACTAGTATCAGAATTAGATACTTATTTGAGCAAGTATCGATATTAAAAAGTCACAATCACAAGACAGAAATGAACTTTCACTAAATAGCTTTAGAATGATCTTGACCTGTGTCAGAGCAAGTGTAAGACCACATAGACTAGTATACGCCCAGGGACCACTATGGAACATCTATTACACAGATATAAGGCCACATAGTAATATAAAAGAAAGTAGGCCTACTAGGATTTAATGTTGAAAATGACATTCTTTCTTCAAAGGAAGAGTGTTTTTTATTATCATCGTGGTATCGGAATCGGTACTGAGTATCAAGGCTATTCCTTAGTAACAAAATCGCGTTGGAAATTTTAGTATTGTGACAACTCTAGATAGAATACTAACCAGCTTTGTCAAACTTGTCAATTAGTTTAATTATTTTTAATGCATTTATTTATAGAGCCTTTCAAAACACTGTGCTTTACATTGCATTATTCATTTACTCCTCTCTTGGCCCCTCCATCCACCAAAGATCATTCACACGTACCACATTCATACTTGGCAATGTGGGTGAAGTGTCTCGGGTGGGTGAAGGGCACAACAACAGTTTGCACTAGAGCCACTGTCTCCACTGTGGCACCTATTCCCACCGGTCTTCCATCCAATAACTAACCAGGCTGAACCCTACTTTGCTTCTGACGAATTCAGGGATTGTCAAGGTAGTATTTTTGCATAATAGATGTGACTGTAACACAATCAGTAAAGCATTCGCCTTCCATCCTATAAAGTTGCTGGTTCAAATCTGGACCAAAGATGATGCTGTTGTTCTGGTCCTAGATAAAGCAATTCATCCACGTTGACCACTGGCTGATTACAACTGAAAGAGCACCCAACATAAAAATTTAAACTATGGAGAAGGGATCAAATAAATACAAAAGTATAAATTACAATATCAGAATCGGTATCACGTCTATTCCTTAGTATCGAAATCGAATCGTTTGAAATTTTAGTATCGTGACAACACTAGTAGTAATGGTAATAGTAGTATGCCCTTTCACCTTCCTTCCACTTCCACAGCTGCCACCTCTGGCCTTATCGTGCTATTGTAACTTAATACAGCCTCATCTTTTTTGCATCAATTTTAATCCCTCTTTATCATGTTAACTTGCCAGTCTCCCTTCAAACTAGTGCATAATTGCTGCTTTCTGTTCTGCTAAACACCCTTCATATCGGCGTAGCCCATTAGCATGCAAATCTGGCTTTTGTACACACCCCCCTCCCTCTCTGCTCTCTCCTCTCCCCTCTCTTCTCTCCGCTCTTATCAGCCTCTCCAACATTTCTGCGTGACAGCGGGAGATTACTCGACTTCACGAGAAAAATCAACATTAGAGTCATTACGGCAGATTTTATAATTGCGCTCAATTAGACTGGCAGGCCCTTAAATCCTCCTGCTCCTCTGCTGGCTTTCTCACATCGATCACCTTTATCCCATCTCCGCAGGCTTACAGAAGGGAGCACGCCATCCAGAGAAGTAGCTGAAAGAGCGCTAAGCTGTCAGTGTTTTGTCATAGTGAAGGCTCAGTCTTATAAGTCTGGTGTTATTAAAATGGGCTCAACAAACACTTAAACTGGTTGGGTAACTTAAAGGCGTATATAAGTTTTTGAGTGATGAGTATGCTTCAAAATGAGCTGTTAGCCCTGCCCATTTTAGCCGTGTCCCAATTCAACTAATGCATTCTTCGAAGGACCTGGCCAACGAAGCCCGCTCCTCTGCGTAGTGTCTGTCGACCGCAAAGGCCATGCCGAAATGGGACAGGCCTAGCCCACAGAGCCGCTCCCATCGCCCAGCAACCGAGACACGCTGCTAATGCCAATGCTTACATCACATATATTACACAGGTGGATCACCTAAAAGGATTACGCACTAGCCATAACAAATGACTAATAGTCGGACCTTGAGCCCAAGATATTACAATGAATCTAACCCAAATCTTATAAGATGAAATGTGTTTTACTTCTGGAAGAAATTAGATGTTAAACCTAAACATTACAGATACATTCCACAATTAGAGCACAAAAGGGACAGCAGCAAACAGCATGTGCCGGAGGGGGCCTTGTTGTGACCAAAGATGCCCACAGGTCTTCCGCAGTCTTGACCACCTCCTCCTCAGTGGCTGGTGAACAAACCCAACGCACCTGGACCACTTAGTATGATGCATCCCTTGTCTTCCAGATTAGGACCAAGCTAAAATGATCTTCTGAGGCAGTAAGCGCAGGGCCAGCAGCCTTTTTGGTGCAGGTGATGATCTCCGCTGAGGGAAGACCCAGTTTTCTGCTGACAGGATTTACATTTATCAGGGAATCTAAATACATTTTTCACCACTCTTGTTTTTTGGTAATCTCTAACTTTTCTCGGACACTTTTTTAGGCAAAAACAGAGAACAGCTATCGGAATGCGTGACGTATCGTCTCATATTAGCCAGTAGTGCATCTGGAAATATTCTCGTGCTGACTCAAACTCCGCCAACCTGTTCTTCAACTTTTTCCGTGCTGCCAACCATGAGCAAAAACGTGTTCCGTGGAACACGGAAAAGAAGGAAACCAACAGAATAATTAGAGGCAAGTTATGAAGCTGGGTAGTTGCAGCAGATCTAAAATCTCTACACTGTATCTGTCTTTCACAGCAACTTCACGAACATAATTAGTAATAACAAAGGTGCCCACAAAAGAAGGAAACCAACAGAATAATTAGTTTGTGTGTTTCTTTGGAGACGTAGCAGGTCAGCACCTCTCCAGCACAGTGTTAGGTTCACTGTATTGTCATCTGCATTTGACCCATTTCATGCATCATCTGCATCTTATCAGCCAACAGTTCTGTGGCCTCATCAGTGTTTTCTGTCCTCATAGGCTGCAAAAGAAAATAAATATCAAACAATATCAAACATTTCCATGGAAACGTGGGCCACATTTGTCGGCTGCATTCACAACCGGCCTTCAAATGTAGTCTCTGAAGGATGCAGCCGTTGAATTGGGACATGGTTATAGTCTCTTCCTTCATGCTGATGTTGAACCATGATAGAGAAGCACACAACTGTCTGGGATAGTCGAGGTACTTGTGTCCATGCAGTCAAAGGAACTAGAAGAGATGAAAATCAGATACAGGCCCTTTAAAGTAATATGTGTTATATATTATTACATATCATATAAAAAGCGTGAGAAGTGATTGGGTAAGAGGCAAAAGTAGCAGTCTGTGATTGGCTGACATTAACAGAAGGAGACAGAGGTTAAGAAAGTTGAAATTACACTTCAACCTCTTGGCTCGTTTCCCCACAAAAGGTGAAATTTAATTCTTTATTAATACATAGAAATATATATAAAAACATACATAAAAGAAAAAGAAATAAAACTATATATTATATATTATTAAAGTTTACACAATTTTAAGTATGATGAAACAATGGCTATGTTCTGCCAACCAAGTCAGTGAAATATGCCATTGTTTAAGAAATTTCAGTCCATATAATGAACCCTGGTTTGCCTCTCCTGTAAGGTTACCAAAATGTACATTTTAAAAGTCTCTGTTCTTTCTTTTGAGTCTTTTTTTCTCTTTATTCCCTTAGGATGTTAATGATAAAAATATAAAATAAAAACAGCTCCTTCCACCTGCTGTGGAGTAAACAGTTATATCTCACCATCACACCCAGGTGGGGATTCCACTTGTACAGTGTTGTTTTTCTTCTCCTCTCAGCTGCTAAATGAAGCGTGGCTGATTGCTGTAAGTAAACCCAGTTGCATCGTGTGTATGTGACCTTCATTTGCCTTTTGAGGTTGGAGGAAAAAGTGAGAATTTGTTTTTGATGAGGGCATCTGGTTGTCAAAGTAAAATGGTACTTTTGAAACATAAATGATAAACTTTGATCTGAGTAAAAATATACTTTATTTTGTAAAACATCAGTTCGTTTCTTAATGGAGCAGAATGACTGTCTTTAAGCAAAATAACCTGGCCTCTAAGATGTAGTTAAAGACATTGTATTTACCTGCCCCAAGCCCAGAGTTGCCAGATTTTCAGAAAGAAACAAAAAATCCCCATAAAATAGTCCAAATAAGGAAGCATCTAGCATCTTTAAAACATTTATTTATTCACACAAAGTCACTCCCCCTTCAGAGCGCTATCACAACATAATCAGCGTGCATCCCGCTGATGAAACTACTGCCCATCGCATCAGGTTGTTGTGTAGAGTTTTATGTCATGTTTTTGTATATTTATGGAGTCAGGTGGGAGAATGGATGACATAGGCTTGTGGGCAGAGCATTGGACAAAATCTTCCTCCAAATTATAAGGAGGGTTTGAATAGAGAGAGATCGCACAATTACTCAAAGATGCATGGATGACATCTAAAACCTCTTCAGGCATGTGTTTGATGCAGGAACAGCATTATAACATGGATAAAATAAATAGATTTTGCTTAATACCCCCTCTTTAACATGAAAAAATGCCAAAAAACTATAAATGACCAAGATTATAACAAAAGTAACTCTTAGGACCAAGGCCGAAATAAACACAACCCACAACTTCTAAAATTTGCAAGTGATTTTCCAAAAAAAGAAGCCCAAAGTTGCTACAAACAAACGGACTTGGCAACTATGCCCAAGCCAGGTTGTATCAGAAAAGACATTCAAAAATGACATCCATGAGCAAGTTACAACAAATTATGTATTCCGTTGTTAGGTAATTCATTCATTTTTTTGATTGATATAAAATACTTTTGATAAAATTCAAGAAGTTTTGTCTCAGTTGACACTGAAAAAGAATTACTATTGAGAATTCAGTCCATTGTAAAATAAGGATTTGAAGATCCATTGTAAGTGTATAGTCAATGTCAATACTCTGCAAGGAAGGACCAATACTATTATGTACTATTACATTATATCCAAATGGGCAGGAAGTAAGTGTGTTTTGGTTCAGTTTATATATCTTAATGTTGCAAGTCACTTTGTATCACTGGTGGTGGGTGGACAGGATATATTTTCATCTGGTGCATCTTAAAGCTACTCGTGTCTTGACTTCATCTGCCACTATAGATTACTTTGTACAAGCAGCCGTGGGCCATTTGCTGTCATGTTGACCGCACTGTAACCATATTGGATCTTATCTGTTCTCTCCATAGCTCCATATCCTTTTATATTCTTCCATATTCCTCATGAAAACATGTCTTGAACTGATGACTGACTACATTAGTGTTGCTGTCAAACCCACTGGCCACAAGTGCAAGTATAGGAGGAACACTGAGGTTCTATTGCTAAACATTAGTAGGCCTCTAGAATTATTTGTATAATTTTAGTATGGCATGTGTAACAGGTTGTATTTGCAGATGTTAAAAGTGCACTATGTAACTTATCTAGTGGACCATCAGCTATCTGCTTGTCTACATTGAGATGTTATTGCATTGCTTGAAATGTTCCACAGTATGGCATTAAACTTACTATCTCCAAGGAGACAAGTAAGACATGCTGCCAGGCCCAGCATTAATTTGCATTGTCCCTCTTTTCTTAAGTAAATAAATATATATTTGTAACCTAAGTTACAGGTCAGCAATATAATTAACAATAAAAACATCTGTAAATGAAAATAAAATGCAAGAAAGACTAGTTTCATCATATATGGAACAGGCAAAGCAATAACATCTGTATAAAGTCAAGCAGGAGAATGTTACATAGCATCCCAAATAAAGGTGCACTATTAAACAAAAACAAATACCTTACCTAACAAAACCTTAGCCTAGCTGTATAAGGAATTCCCCCAGAGCTAGTTAGTTTCCACACTGTACCATTATCAAGGGAGCCTGGTCCGGTAGCCAGCCAGCCAAGCGAGGGGTCAGAGGTCAGACAAGATCAGTGCGACTGTTTGAAAGCAGAGAGGGTCTTACGTAAGAGGAAGCCAAATGAATCTTCAGGAATCAAATGGAGCCCGGGGGTTTGGCTTGTTCGACACAATGTGAGTGTGACTTAAGAGAGATCCCTTACATCACTGTGTTTGTCATGCTACTAGTGAAGACTGCAGTGCCGGTCAGGAATGCACTAAGCTGTTGTGTACGGGCTACTGAGAGATAAAGGGTCAGGATTATAATGAGAATATATTTAGATGAATCATGGAAACAAAGATAGGCTCATCCGTGGGTTTCAGAGTCATGAAAAAATTGCACCGTAGCACCGTAAAAACAAAGTATTATGTCTATATTTTGTCTGAGGGTCTGAAACCTGCTAGGGTTAAAAATGAAATAAATACTAGACACAAATTTGATATCATATAGTGGATAACAAGCAAAGTAGTACCACCTCCATTCAGACTATCCATCAGAAAAGTTACATAATGCCCCTTTAATAGGTTAAAAGTAATATAAACAGGTAACTGAAACCTATGAATAAAATGTGGTTCTTGATAAATTAAGGGTTGGTGATTTTGACTTGAACTGTATTTTGGTCTTTTTTTACTGGCATCTTGTTAGTAATGGGCAGCAGATAAAAAATATATATATTTTGCTCCTAATGCAGTTCATGTTAAGGGTTACTGATGACTGCTAATCATAGTGTTTGGCACCGTGGTTGAGGGGCTTACATTGCTGCCTCACATCAAGAAGGTGCCAGGTTGGATTCCCGGACCATGTGTAAATGTGCATGTTCTACCATACCATAAAACATGCACAATATATTCCTGGCTCAAGATTGGGAGTAATGCTTTTACTTGACTACCATGTGTGCAGGTGTTACTGTCCCCTAGTGGTCCCCTTAGTCCCCTTTTCTGTCTGGTACTGTTTTTTTTCTAAACCGAATCAAGAATTGGATCAGAAATCATCAACTTTGTAAGTATTTTTAGTTCCATCTATTCCCAGCTGCCTAACACATTTGGGAATGCTATCTTTTCACAGTCTAAAGGAGATACGGTGAAATGGCCTGCTCCGTGTACACATGTACTCTTAACTCAAATGTGTTTGTTTATGGGTTAGATCCTCCGGAGACCATCAGCCTCCGCAGTCACACAGGTATGATGGATGCCTTCCTAGTTAGATAAGCCAGGCGAATCAAAGGAATCTTCTTGATGGATGCAAGATGCTCCACCGGGGGTTTGTTTAGCGGGGCTAGATGAGTCACTTAATCACTGACAGGGCGCTAGTGATCCGTGAGAGCCGCTACGCTAACATCATCTGCAACCTGCCGCTCTCCAGTCGTTAAGAGGAAGAGGAATCCAAGATGGCTGCCGGGCGTGTGATTAGGGAGTGTTGACATCTCTCATCTGCTTACATAATGTAGGGATACATTCGTTTTCATTGAAAAGGTTAATCTAGGTGTGTATAGCGTTTATGGAAGGGTAAAGTTGCTAGTGCGATCACTCCTTTGAGGTTACGTTTATGAAAAATGCAACCCCCTGCAGCTTGTGTCGGTAACAGAGATGTGCATTTGAAACCTGATTCTGTCCCAGTTCATTATAAAGCCATTTAGGCAAATGAAACGTGGAGCTGTCCAAATAGCATTCTCCACTATGAGTCATATGCAGATGTGGTGTCCAAATTTAAATGAAGTAATTGTATTTTCCAAAGTATCGTTAGTATTGTTTTTAGTACATTTACTCAAATTTGTAAATTAACAAAAAAAACAAAAGTAATAAGTAATCAGTAGAAATGACACACCACAGCAATATAAGGAATAGCAATAGCAGTGTGTTGTTTTGTGGTAAAAGTATTGGACTACGTTTTTTAGAAATAGTATGCACTTAAACCTTTAAGTTAATTTGAAAATCGTACAGTGAATGAAAAGTACTTATAACAGTGATGGCAGTGAGTATAAATAGTAGTACACCCAATAGTAGCGCCGTAGTATTTTGAACTAAGAGTAGTAGTAGTGGCAGTAGTGGAAGTATGGATATTAGTAGTATTTTTAAATGGTGTAGTGACATTTTTTCAACTATTTAGTAAAGTGTATATTACTGACATACTCTTTCTGTCATGTTACTTGCATACCAAATTGATGTTCTCCTTTTACCTCCCTTTATAAAGACTGAGATATAAAGATAGCTTTGAAATGTTGAGCGATTGTGCTAGCTTTCCTTGCTTTGTGACTATTTTGGTGCGGGTTCACTTATTCTCCCAGTTCAGGCACTAATGCCAGCCTGCTACTTATCACACCTATTGTTTGACCTGTCAGTGTGGATTATGTGCACTTACTGTGGTAGACTTGTGGTACAAAGTTTTACATTCAAAGAGGCGACATAGGTGCAGATCTATGCTATGAAGTGAGATAAGCAGCCTGGTGCCAGAAAATGACTTGTATGTCTTTAAAGCTGTGTAACATGCTATGGTAAAATTGCTAACCTACATTTTTCATACTATTAATTAGATGAGGTATGTGAGAGATACTGTAAGGCAACACTTACAAAAATGTTTGTTTTTTTGAATAGTTTTGACCAGTTTAGATTGACTTGCTGAACTTTTCTACTTTGCTCCATAAATCTTCCTTATAATTAAGTCCACTATGTAACTTTTCTGTTGGAGAGCCAGCTATCTGCTTGTCTCCATGGAGTGCCATCTGGAATGTTGCACTGTTTGGCGTTAAACTTATATATTTTGCATTTAGTAAATTTCAGGTGTTTCTTATTGTGAGCAGACATGCCTCTCCACAGATCTGATCTGTAATATACTCTCTGTGCTTGGCTACAACATTTACTTAAGCACAGTTTGAATACTTTTTCCACCCTTTTAAGTATTTGGTTTATAATTTTGACCTAGACCTATTATTGAAGTGGTCTACTTTGGTGGTCTAAACAAGAGTAATTATTCAACTGTGTGAAGGGGAACTAAGTTTAGCTGGAACAGTACAAAAACCGCTGCGTGGACTGGGTTTTAGCTCACCCAATCAGATCTGCTCTTTTTAATTTAGATGGATGAAGATGAGAGGCGCTTGATTACCCCACAGTACTGAAAATGGGTGTTGTAATAATGCAGTCGATTTCTGGTCCGCTGCTTTCGGCCAAATCCCGCAAAAATCAAAACAAAAAACAATAAGCTGGAAATGCATGGTAATAGCAGTATGCAAAGTCATCTGTCAAAAGTGTGACTGTAGCCAGCGGCAACCAGCAGGCTGAGTAAGGGAGGGGACGCGTAACATCTCTTTATCCAAAACATTCAGTCATTTGGTGGATAATTTTCTGCCAAATCACACTCAAATTATGAATTTTATAACAGTGAGAAGTCCTTGCAGATTTTTTGACAATCTCTCCCACTATCTTTAGAGTCAAATAAAACACCAGGAATACATGTTTTGAAGGCAGTATTGGGAGAAAGATTTGGGACACTGCACCTCTCCAATTTTGGAAACCTGAGCTGAACCTGAGGAAATGTTCCGGTCAAGATTAGAAGAGTTGAGCTGATTCCATTTTGGGTCAAAATATTGGACAGAGAGGACCGTGTGAAGGTAATATGAGCTGGAGTCGTACAGGTCATGTCCAAATAGGTGCATGGTCCTTCAGTGCCTCTCTGCTCTCCTTTTTGTTCAAGGATGAAGTTGAGAGATTTAAGGGATTTCTGTAAGGTTTAAAGCTACCATTTGTAATTATTTTGGCCGATCCGACCCTGTTGTATTCTCACAGAAGACCACTAGATATTATCTATGTTACTGCTGTCTGATAGTGTGCCAGCTTTGACCTCACAGATGAAGACCAGAACCTGAACAAAGGCCAGGTGATAAACTTACAGATGGTAGCTTTAAGGCAAATTTAGTAGGAATGGTCCAATATGGATTTTTGAGCCGATATTGATATCCGATATTTGTCTTGCTATTGTGGCTGATAACCAATAGTTAGCAATGGCCATATTAAGCTGTTAAATAATAAGATGGCATATCTACAAAGCTTTTATAAAAGTTTCATTAACTAATTATGTACTAATAATTTTATGAAAAAAGGGTGAAGTGTCTTGCCTAATGACATAAGAGTAGTATGAAATCCAACCGCCAAATGTCTAGTTATACAACCTCAATAAATCATTAAGCTGTTAAATAATAATAAGGCATATCTACAAAGCTTTTATAAAGGTTTCAGTAACTAATTATGTACTAATAACTTTATGAAAAAAGGGTGAAGTGTCTTTCCCAATGACATAAGAACAGCATGGAATCCAACCACCAAACTTCTAGTTACACAACCTCAATAAATTAATCTTGATCTACTCTTTTTACAGTATTAGTATTAGTATGATGGATCTCAAGTTGGAGCCTTAGTGAACATACTTGATGATAGCATGTTGGCTATAAATTCCCAAAGTGTCACATTTCACCAACTCAGTTCACGATTCACATTCAAATTTCTTAGCTTAAAACAGTGCTCCTGTTGTGTCTCTTGTATATCTCGCTGTCAAACATTTCAGTTCTTCAATGTTGTTTTTGATAAACTTCCCATTGTGGGCTATTCAATTTACACTCCCATTTTCTCCTGCAACTCATGGGGAACCTGTCATTATGAAAGCACATTTAAAATCATTACCATCAGTGATTACAACAGCGCGAAATAATAACTCTTTGTAATCAACAAGATGCAGAATGCTGAATATAGCTGTAACCTTGGCAACGGTGCTTGAGAGAACTGTGTGTCACGAGAAGAGCCGAACAGGAGAGCAGAGATTCAGGAAATAAATGCAGGCACTTCAAAAGAGCTCTGGATCATAATGTCTTTTGGTTAGTGCTTTCAGTCGGTAATGGCTGACTTTGACCTTGGACATGAGACAGACGAAAAAGGACGTGAGAGCATTTTTAGTCTAACAGTAAACTTTGGTTGAATGTAGAATTAACCTTCAACCATAATCTAAACTAGAGCAACATGGAAGGAGACTGGAGGCATAAAAAATAATGAGTAATTGACTGGATATATGATTTTACTTCAGATGCCCTTTCAGACTCAACCAGCCACAAACTGGAACTTGAATAATAATGTGTCTTGCCAAAAGACACAAGAATGCACTAATGGCTTATTTATGATAAATGGGTAGCATAGGCTGTGTTCTCTCTTGCGCACACACTTCATCAAAATTGGGACTAAACAAACCCAGATCTAAACCTGGACTAGACCAGGACTGAATCAGGACTTGAATTGGACCAAATCCAGGTATACATCAGGACTAAATCAGAATCAAACTAGGACCAAACCAAGACGTTATAACAAAACCATATTGTATTCACTATCATATATTAGTGGTGTCTTTCCACAACTGTAGTTCTAGCTGCCCCGGGACAGTCTGACAGAGATGTGGCAACAATATCCCACCATTAAACACTTTGGCAATGCTGGCTGCTGGTATCAAATTGCCAAGTTTTTTTGTTTTTTTTTTTTGTTTTTTTTTTTGCTACATAGACACCATAGCATAACTATGGTTTGACTTTACAATAAACAATTTTAAAAGCATGTCAGGGTTAGAATGGTACGTCCTATTTGGGTCACTGGAGGTTGGAAGTTTGACATATTTAACATAAAAATAAAAACTTTGGATGGAGATGCAGTGGAGAGATGTGAAATATTGTACAACTTTTGTTCAACCCCACATCTGGTCTGTGGACATGTCAGGATCCCAGTGCTAGTATTTATGCTAGCTGTGTTTTTAGTGATCTCAGAGCTGAAGATTTATTTGATTTGGGAAGCTAAATAAATGGAGTTGGAATAGTCGTCTATGGCTCCTCTGCTCTCCTCTGCTCTCCTCTGCAGGGACCAGAGCACTCCAGTTGGAACCCAAGACATTTGTGGAGAAATCAAAATAGAGCCGTCCTAATGGGGCCTGTCAGGTCTGAGTCAGGACCAGGGGGAAGCCATTGGAGAGCACATAATCACTTTCAGATGAAGACGTGATCCCGGTAAAGATGGGTTGGATGTATTTCTACAAACTTGTCTCCAGGCTCTATCTGGATCACTGTAACCAAAACAAGAAGAGGATGTTCTAATTGAAGGATCATGCAAGAACAAATTGGTCAAAATAAAAGACATCTGGTGCGCTGAAAATAATGGATGCACACCAATATATTACAAATGTAAAGCTCTGTTTGGAAATTACTGCATCTTTCATTAGTGCAGTTATCATAAATTCATCTCCAAACCTGACTCTTACTTGGCCTAGAGGAGGGCCTCCTTCTGCTTGTTTCCATGGAAATGCTGTTCCTTTGGCTATCTTCCACTGTATGGCATGCCATGAAACTCATCTATCTCTATGGAGAATGTTCTGAAGTATGGTTTTAACTTTCTATTTCCATGGAATCATGCAGATGATGGGCCACCTCCAGAAAGTTACATGGGTGCTGCTTCAATCATGCAACACTCCAGCTAGAAATGAAAACATTTGACCAAGAAATAAAAAAATGAAATTGAAATAAAATAATTAGTTTACAGCATATTTTGTCGATTAAAAAAAAAAAAAAAATTCTAAATGCAGCTATAAAGCTCTATTTTTTTTTTTAGTTCCTAGCATGAATAGTACATCTAAGAAACAGTTGCTATTCTAAATGTCCCATCTTTAAGTATTTCATCTGTCTGTTTTCTCACAACCCCATGTGAAAATCTTTTCAGCTACTTGCCACACATAATGAATTGAACTATTAAGTCAAACTGTTAGAAGTGGACGGTCTGAATTGAAATTCTTAGAAAAACAGTTTCAAAACAGTTAATTTGTTATTTTAAGTAGCACATTTAGAACACAGCTTCTCCCAGCACTTGAAAAGGAGGATGCGGTTAAATAAGTGCAGTGTGTGTGAAAGTGCTAGCTATTTCATACACATAGCCTTGTCATAGATAATTCCGACCCAGGATAGTCTTGAATGGCCTTGGAGTCAGTTGGACATAGGACATCCTTGGCGTACTGAACATGGTTTACACATTTAGCTCATCATTACTCTCACCCAGCATCACTGTCTGAATCTACTGGCAGCCAACCAAAGGCTTTGATGTTTTGACACGTGTGACATTTGTACCTTTATTATAGCTTCAGATGGATTGTATGGATTTACAATTGCTCTGACAGGAGGGGTAATGTAATCCATGGCACTTCATACATCTTCACTTGGCTCATTCATTTCTCGACGCAGCTAGACAACTTGAGCTCTTTGGCAGAAATCGTTTATAGCTTTGTTCTAGTTACTTCTCTCAGTAGTGTGCCAGCAGATGGGTTCCTCATGCACTCTGCTGGCATTTTGGAGGGAATTTAACTCGTTTACCATATACTTATTTACATTGTGGTTTTACGGTCCTTGTACTCAAAATATCAATATAGCAATATGTTATTATGGACTTAATACTCAATACGTGTACCGATATGATATGCTGAAAAAGTGACTTTTTAATATAGTAATTGTGTTTTGATGTTAAGGGGATTCTGAATTCATTTCAATAAACTTCTGTACACTTTTTAGACACTGTTTTAAAGATATGCATGTACTGCAGCTTGCTGATATAAGCAATATTTTGAAGATGTTTTCCCATGAGGGGGTATTATGCAAAATCAAGTTTTTTTGAGCTTTTTACCATGTTTGTTATAATTTTGTTCCCTTGTCAAATACATGCCTGAAGAGGTTTTAGATGTCATCCCTGCATGTTTGAGTATTTTAGCAATCTCTCCTGGGCACTATTCAAACCCTCCTTGCGTAAACTGTAAGATTCTGTGCAATGCTCAGCCCACAGCCCTATGTCATTCATGCTGCCACATGACAAATATACAAAAACATGATACAAATCTACACGGCAACTTGACAAACCTGCTTCGATGTGCAGTAGTTTCATTAGTGAGACGCACACTGTGTTGTGATAGTGCTCTGAAGGGGGAGTGGCTTAATGCGGGGAGCAAGGGGAGGGGAGACTCAAAGCATCAAAAATGAAAGTGAAACTTATAAAACATGTTAATAAGTTGTTTTAAGAGAATATAGCATTTTCAAAACAATATAAGGTAACATCATGATCTAAATATGTAATATGTTAGCAGTTAATACCCTATGATTATAGAGTTGTAACCATTATAAATTGGCTTGATTATATTTAGTTACTTTTTTCCATCTCTTTTCCATCTCATCTTATCCTAACCTTGAAATCCCATACCACTTCACATATTATCTTGACCGGGATAGCTCTCCTTAAAAGCCCATCAATGCTGATCTCCCCCCTGGGCGTATTCTGTCTCTAAGACCCTCCCTCTTTGTTTTGGGACCTAACTTCCCCCTTGTCCTGACAGATGACTTCACTCACTCACAGAGACGCCCCCCTAGTATGTGTACTATCCCCCTCCCCACACACACACACACATACACACATGCACGCAGGCAGGGCAGTTGACCTTGTGTAGAAGGTTGCCGCTATGCTAACCCCCCCAAAGCCTCTTAATCCCTGCTCCAATGGGCCGAGGAATCAGCTGAACCCAGCCCGTGTCCATCCATCCCCATGCCATTGTCTAGACTGGGATGAAATCAATTTAGCAACCGGGTTAGTTCCAAAAAACGTTAAGGCTAATGATGTAGCTGTTTATAGAAGGGTGTTAGCTTGTGTTAATTATCACAACAAATAAAATATACTCCAATGACACTATTATTTTTCAATAATACTTACTTACTCTCTTATATATGTTTTTGTATTGGACCTTTGCATTAAAATGTCTTGGGATTGAATACATTGAATATCCTCTCTGGCTTTCAGCTTCCTGTTATATGCAACATTTTGGGGACTTTTCTTATTCAAAAGACATAGGCCTAATATTTTTTATTGCTAAAACCCATAGATAGGTGCACTGTTTGTATCCTATTTCTTTGCTTGAAATGTTCCACAGTATAGCATTAAACTCATCTATCTTGCATTTTTTAACAACAGGTGTTTTAATACCTTGAAAAATTCTTACTGTGTGCGGGGTCTCCTCCCCCCTGTAACTGTCCAGAAGGCATCAACCAGTTGTCTCCTTTGTGATAAGTTTAATGCCATACCGTGGAACATTATAGATAAAACAATAACATGGTAAATGGTAAGTGGTCACATTTATATTCAGCGCTTTTCCACTTTCTAGGCTCTCAAAGCGCTTTACGTCAAGGAGCCACTCACCCACTTACACACACACTCATACACCTGTGTACGCAGACTCTGGGGGTGAGGTGGGTTAAGTGTCTTGCTCAAGGACACAATGACAGCATTCATCTGTGGAAGCTGGACTCGCACGCCAACCTGTGTGTCAATGGATCTAACCACACTACCATGGACGCTAGTTTTTGAGTCCGTATAGGCTTGGTTAAACAGCACAGTCTACAGGGATGTAGAGTGGAGAGAGACATTCGGCATTGATGGAACCAGGATTCAGCAAGCATGTTGTACCTGTATTTGTGCTATAATCTTTCTTTCAATTAAGTTTTAAACCTCAGATTATTTAAAACACAACCAAAAGTTACAGCTGCTTTAAGGACTATTCGGATACGTTAGTTGTCAGTCAGGTTGTAATCCTAGAACAAAGCAATTACTTTCCTTTTTTTCCCACCACTAGCAACAGGTTTTTCCACCTTGCCTTAAGCGTATTTACTTTCATCGGTTTCAGCTTGTTTTAACAGGCCAAACAAGCTCTGTTTACCCCTGCTATTTACTAAGGTGTGGACTTGTTAAGAACACAATTTTCTCACAACCACTTAATACAACATCGGGATCAAGAGGTCAGCTGGCTAACCCGCTGGAACAGTGTCAGTCTGGAATGCGTTTTCAAATAGCACTTAATATGAATGAAAAACTCCACTCAAAACTAGCTTTGGAGATTAGCATATTGTAGTGTATAATCACCATTTCAAAAGTGAC
>KN472673.1:56239-82832 GCA_000787095.1 Periophthalmodon schlosseri
AGTTGTAAAAATTGAAATGTCAAATGTCTGGTGAAGTTTAGATGTTTGGAAATAAATACTCCACAGGCAGCTCTTGTGATACAAAAGGCAAGCGCTGTCCTGCCCATAAGAGTGACATTCTAATAACTGTGAGAAATACACACACCCACAGCCACAGGGAGCTGGATTAATATCAGTATGTTTCAATATCCAAAACACATACAAGATGCAAATGTTGAGTAATGTCAGAGAAGTACACTGTTCTTTAAAGCTGTGAAGAGGCGTGGCTCTTGTCAAAGTGTGTTATGCTGAAAATGTAAGCTGGCAGAGAGCACAGATGACGTTATGAGAATTTTTGTTATGTATTAAGTGTGGCTGCACGGTGGCTACATACACAACACTCTCACCTCATAGCAGTGAGTCCCAGGCCTTTCTGTGTGGATGTGGTATTGTTCTTCCTGTGTCTGGGTGGGTTTTGTCCAGTTTCCCTTATCAATCCAAAAAATTTAGTAAAAAAGTCAAATCCTCTAGCTAAGGCAGTCCTGACCAAGCCTAGCTCAAGTTCTGAAGATGGGATCCCGGACGCGGCAATGTGGTGCTCACTGCTCCTGACAGGTTCCCCTAGGTCCCGTGGCCAAACCTCCTTGTCAAAGCCTGATCTCCTAAGATCTCAGAAGCTGAGCCAGGTCAGGCCTGCTTAGTACTTGGACGAGAGACCGCTGGGAATTCCAGGTGCCACAGTGGGGCGCCAGTGGTAAAAACTGTTGTTGTGTCTTTGGGCAAGAAACTTCACCCATATTGCCTAGTATGAAAGTGGTGCATGCATGAGTGTTGGGGATTATTGGAGGGGCCGATGGCACAGATTGGCAGCCTCGCTTCCGTCAGTCTACCTTAGGACAGCTGTGGCTACAATAGTACCTCACCACCAGGTGTGGAATGAATGCACGTCTGCAAAAGCACTATATAAGACTAAGGCATCATTGTAGCAGCATTGAAGGATGGGTCAAATTCAGAGAACAATTTTATTCTTATTTTATTTTATTGTTATTTTATTGTTCCTTACAGAGACAATAAAATACCTTAGCCTTAAAAAATGCCATTCTCAATCCCTACACCGATATCGGTTAATATCAGGTATCGACAGATACTTAAAGTCAAAGTATCTATCGGTATCAGGACTGAAAAAGCTGGATCGGTGCGTCCTTATTGAGTATATTGTAATAATCAGTAGTGATGCACGTGGATTGTGTATCCCTGGATCGTGCAGATTATTAAAAAGTCGATAAGATTGTGAATTCTGTTTTGAAGACATGCAAAAGTAGAATATTTTAGTAAAAATGCTGCAAAAAAGCTGATTGAAAAGGAAACTTATGTTGTAAACTTCTAAATGAGGGAAATTTCTGCATTTTTATGGGTAATTACATTACATATCATATTTGTCTGATACTTAAATCAACAACTAATACATTTAAAGACCATGTTTTAACTTATTTCTGTTGGATTGACATTGTTGTCTAAATATTGTTATCAGGATAATTGTGATAGTCAGTTTTGTCACTATACGCATATAAAGAACATTCATATTTATTACTGAATGAGTGACCATTACCTCATCTTTATTTTTGCCTGTCCCCAGTACAGTTACAGCAGTAGTGTTTGTCTCTCACTGATAGTACTACAGGCCACCACAAGAGAGTAGAGAGCAGAAGTATCTCTTTATCCCAGGCTGAGATAAGTTTGCCTTGAAGTTGATAAGGGGCTAATAATACAGGCCCCACAGCTGTACACTTGTGACTTTAGGAAGTAATTAAGCTGGAGCACTTTATCTGCCTGGGTCCTGAGCTCTGCTGTCTGTGTGATAAACCACACAGAGGAGGAGGTCTGTCCTACTGGGACTGTATTACTCTGTCTGCTGCTCCCTGCGTTCACCTGCCTGAGGGAAGCCCACAGCTACCGTCACCTCAGTCTAGAGTCTAGACATGTCACAAAGTCAAAATGGAGTGTTGTGACAAGAAATATTAAGATTTCAATGTTGAAAAACAATTCAGTTTAGTCAGGGACAGACAAGTTATTGCTGTAATATTGATATCGCAATTTTGGCTCACGCAATAGTTATAATATAGTATATAATAGTAATATCACAAGAAAATAAATACATCACAATAACACAAAGTTCTTCATATTACAGAAGTGCATTGTTTTTGGAAAATGGACAAAATGGCAGATTGTATTCATGATGTTTTTGATTAAGTTCTACATTATTTGGGTTGTTTTGTTTTGTCTTTGATATTCTTCTCTTGGATGTTGTTATTTTGACTCGGTTTGACTTGCAAATGACGGCATGTGCATTTTCAGATTACAAAAACCAGGCTGCAGGGGCGGAGTTTGAAGTGTGAATACCAATTACACTGTACCTCATACCCCCGGACCCCGCCCCTCCGCTCTCCTCACTCTCTTCTTTAGATTCCACAGTTTAAAAGCTCTATTTAATGTGTTTGTCCACAAGACAAGACGAGATTTTGAGATGATTTATAATGCATGTATTGTGCAATCCATTTCACAGTTTTTTTTACAATAGCTTGATTTATTTTATTAAATATTTTTACTGTCATTATAGCACTGCTCTTTGGAACTACAGCTTTTCAAAATATATAACTCACCAGCACTTAACCCTTTTTTTCCAATCCAAATGTAAAAGATCTTTTCCCATAAGGTTGTCAGAAGTATTGAAAATCAGATACTAATCAATACTAAAACTAGTATCGAAACTAGATACTCATTTGAGCAGGTATCGATAATAAAAAAAGTCCCATTCACAGGACAGAAATGAACCTTCCTCCTGAATATCTTGAGCTGAATCAGAACAAGTATAAGACACATAGACTAGTACACGCCCATGGACCACTATGGAACCTACCTGGACCACTGAGGGATTACACAGATATAAGGCCACACGGGAAGAGAAAAGAAAGTACTATTGTTTAATGTTGAAATCACATTCTGTTGTCTAAAGAAAGAGTGCTTTTATTATCAGAATCTGTATTGAGTATCGAGTCCTTCCTTAGTATTGAATTTAAGTTTGAAATTTTAGTATCATGGCAACACTAGCACATCAGTCATTCCTCTTCTGTCCCTCAAGGTCCAGTCAGAATAATTTTAGCTTGTGTTAATTTTAGCAACATCTTTGTACACGGAAAGACACACACTTATTGAGTTCCCGTTCTCTTTTTAGCTCCTCTATGATTATTCTACACACTGCCAAATCAGGCTATTTACGAAGGTGTCATGCAGCAAAGCCAAACACGTGATGCTGTTTTAGAATACCATTTAAACGACTGGAAAATGCTTTTGGCAGTTGGATGCTAAGCAGAGTGTGTTGACAGTGCACAGAGTAGGATTGGAGTATATGTAGAGCTCAGGTGGGACACTGTGCTATGTAAACAAGTGTGACTGGAGAAAGATGCTACATGCTAACACATATAGACATGTGTACACACACAGAGACTCTGAATTATGACAGTCATTTCAAACATGTGGCCCATATACAAGACAAGACTGCATGTGTAGTACTCACAGCAACACTACTCAAGTCTAGAGGGTGGGCACATTCAACTGGCACTTTTCTTTCTTTTTTAATTTACAAAAAAAAAAAAAAGCTTTACTGGGCAGTCTGTGGTTTCAATGTTTTCATAAGCCAGATGCCCTCCCTTACCTACCCATGCAGGCTTGGGGTTGACCCAAAATGAGCTGTTGCATCATAGGACATTTCTTCTCAAGTTTTTCCATTTAAACTCATTAGCCTGTTTAAAAACACAAATCCTATACACTTACGGAGAACAAACTCGCAATGACACATAGACACTAAGATGTTGGGGCAGCTTAGAAAAAAACATTAGTGCCAAGTATCGGCTAAATGCTCAATATTGAATCTATACCGATATCTGGGAAACTCTTCGATATCGGCCATCTTAGTGCTACTTTAAGCTAAAGCTAGGGGTGAAAGTAACTTGTATTTAAAGTAGACAGTGTGGGCGAGAGAGACAGCCGCTCTTCATCCTCTTCTCTCTCCCTTTTAAATATTACATAAAGCTGTTAGGATTTTCACTGTGATGTAGCCACTGCCCCCAGCCGTAGCTTGCCCCCCACTTAAGCCCTTGATGTGTTGCTTAAACATTGACATATCTATTGTTAAACTAGAGGCCTGGGAAGCCACCGAATGTGTTAGCCGGAATAATTTGTAAAGCGCTGGAAGACACCCATTTGTTCGCAGTGGCAGCTATGATGAATGAGCAGCCCACGGACAGCCCATGCAAAATAAAGCAGTAGTTTGCAGTAGAAATATGCCCAACACAAAGCGGGCGCATAAATTAACTGGCACCTTATTGGCTTTTTCCAAGTTTAATAAGTCAAAATTGAAGCGCTGGGGAATGTACGAATACTAAACCACAGCGAAATCAAATAAATTAAAGGCATTACTGGGTCTATGAAAGTGCAAGAATAAGTGACTGGTTATATAATAAGTATCTTTATTGTATGCCCCATAAATAGAGAGATGGTGGCTGTTATCTCATGTGCAAGTGGATGGGAAGAATATAACACAATTTTATAGGTTTGAGCAAGTTTGGGCCACTTAAGAACTGATCAGATTATCTACAGAATTGCAGCTCTTTCCGCGTGTTATTCCAGGCGTTTGCTGTGGCCAGTATCCAACAAAGAAAAAAGGCCAATAATGGAATGTGGTTACCTGGTTGCACATGGAGAAGAGAAGGATTTCCTGTCTAATTCAGAGTCAGAATTAACATTACAATTATATATGAGTCTGCACACAATAACAGTAACTTTGACGCATTACATAAGACGAATAAGAAACCTTTATTCATACAACAATGGGGAAATTTTGTGTTGCAACGCAAAATACAAGAACACAGGGAGAGAATAAAAGTTCAAATTAAATAACAATGGACTTAGATGAAACTGTTTAACTTGAATATAAAATATACCTTAAGATGCAAAATGAAGTAAAAGTAATAACTACAAAACTACTGTGCACATTAAGTGGCTATGATCTGGAAGTGTGAACTCTCAGAAGAAGCAGCTAAGCTACTAAGTGTTCATGATTTACAGTGAAATGACTATGCTTTAACTGGGGCTATGGAATTAATCAAATTTTAATTAACACAGAGATTCAGTAATTTCTAAGTTTCCATGATATATATCTATCTACATTTATAAGCCCAAAATCTATTTCATATTATCATTGAATTTGTACAATTTCCTGTCACAGGGTTGTTCAGGTGACAACCTGAGCTTGTATAAAACAGGTGTGAAACCATATCCTTCAGATTTGAAGAAATACCTGACCCTGAGATGTCACATTGTGGTGCTATTAAAAAATGTTATTTAAAAAACTGGGAGCTCCAAAGAACTGATGCAGATCTGCTTTTCCTTTTCTACAATTTCTGTCTTTGGAGCCAGCGCGCAGACTTAACTTTTGTCAGATGTGCATGTCTCTATCTACACAGTACTGATTAAAAGTCAGTCTTGTTTATTTTTAGGACAAAAATCTCTAAGTCCACTTTATTTGTTTTCAAGTAAAATGTATGAGGAAGAAAAATATGTATCCAATGTGTTCAATGTTCAACCAAGTCCCAATACTAAACCTTTGTGTTCCACAGACAGTGAGATGGTCTCCATGGACTGTCTCCGCCCCCGCATGTATGCCACCCACCGAGTGTCTATCCAGCGCTCCAGACAGGACCCCCGCCTGTCCATCAGCTTATGTGATCTCAGCCTACAGCAACACGATGAGGAAGACTCTGACGAAGACCAACCAATCAGCTCCAGCTCATGTCATGTCCCCCAAAACTCCCAGAATTCCCAGCAGTGCTCCCTCCTCCCCCCACACCTAGACACGGACCTCCAGTTCCACCCAATCCACGGTATACACATGACGATTCTCGACAAGCACACGGTCGCGAGGCTCGATCACCGTGGCGATGAACGCACGCTTGTTTTCACCAGCCGGCCAATGAAATGCTCTGAGACTGTATTCCTAAAAGTGACGAAGGCAGGCGCGAAGAGACCGGGCGCACTCTCGTACGGGGTGACGTCATGTGACCCCAGCACCCTAAGGCCTAGCGATTTGCCCTCTGACCCGGAGTCGCTGGTGGACCGCAAGGAGTTCTGGGCCGTGTGCAGGGTGGGGGGGTCCCTGCAGGGGGGTGACATCCTGGGGTTCTCGGTGAACGCGGAGGGGGAGGTGCTCATGAGCCTTAATGGGAAGAGCGCTGGCATGCAGCTGTGTGTGGACAACTCCAGACCACTGTGGATGTTCTACGGACTGCACGGAATATCGCAACTCAGGATACTAGGTGAGCTGTTTCTTTAATTTAGTAAGCTTTAACCACAGTGTAATGTTTATCCTTTAAATCATTTATTTTCGTATAGCCCAAAATCACAAAGTCACCTCGCAGGGCTTCACAAAATTGTTGATTGTTGAACCAATAGAAAGTTGGAAAATCAAACAGTCATAGGTCAGTAAAACACAACCAGATTGACCAACATTCACAAGAAACAATCTGTCCCATGGCACCTCCCACTGCAAAACTATACTTCTGAATAGGGCTGGACAATTAGATGCAATTAAATGTTACCAAGTGACCCCCAAAATAAGCATGCAACCAACCAGTACCCCCACTGCAAGATGATTCAATTTGCAAAACATTTAAATTTTGAGCTGTTAATTGTGTTATTTGACCTATTTGACCCCAGTTTAAAACAGATCAAATACACAATCTCCATTTTAAGTCAATTCTAGTTGCCAATACAGGGGAATCCGAGCTAAACATAAAAAAACATATTGTACTGAGAATGTGTATACTGTAAACACATTAAAAAATCTGTTTAAATCTTTTCTGAAATACAAAAATCTCCAATTATCTCTTCATAAATAACATGTCTATTTACAAAGGATGGTTTGCACATTACCTGTCTGTGTGCAGTGATCCATTAAACCCAAGTGCCAAGTGCCCATCAGCACAGTGTAAAGAAGAGATTTAAGAAATCACTGTTTACATACAAATAGGAATTCACAATGTCAGGATAGGGAATGCCAATAATCCCTTATCATCTGGATTAGCTATAGCCTGCTTTCAGCTATTCACTATTAGGATCAACAAATAAATGGATGGGACGGATTTAGTAGCTATTACTTTAACTTTCCATTCACACAGACGGTATGTAATCCTTGTTTGAACTTAAGGGTGAGGTTCGGTCTGCCAAGTCAGAGAAAAGTTCAGCATTTAGAGTTTGGATCAAATCAAATTTAGCTTTTGTGTTTCCACATTCTGCTCCCACACTGTGCATATGAATGTCAGCTTTGTATCCCGGGGACTTCTATCAGGCCGCTCTGACTGCAGCAGATTTCACAGAGCGATAGTGCCACATCAGCTCAAACTGCATCAATTTATTCACGGCTGTGTTTGGATTCTGCACACCTGGATAGCTGGGGAGTACTATGCATTGTACCTGGCACCATGTAACTGGAACTTTAAATCATTGGTAGAGCAGTCAGGTCCACTGACTCACAGGTTGGTGGTGCAATTCCAGCTTCCACAGATGGATACTGTCGTTGTGTCCTTGGGGAAGACACTTAACCCGTCTTGCCCCCAGTGTCTGCATTCACTGGTGTATGAATGTGTGTGTGAATTGATGAGTGCTTGATGTAAAGCGTTTTGCGTGCCTTGAAGGTACAAAAGTGCTAATAAATGTGGCCATTTACCATTTACTTTTACTTCAGTACAAATATTCAGTACTCTATCCACCATTGCTAAAAAAGCAACACTGAGGAAGTACACAGGATTGTTATTTATTTATTTATTTGTATTTTTTTGGGGGCCTTAGCTGATCCCACTGGGCAGCCATCATATCTTCACATTAATTAAAAGTAATAGTAGCTTCACTAGTTAATTACTTGTACTACTTGTAGTGCAAGCAAACAGCAGGTCAAGAGTTGATTCTATATTCAAAGCAGTTCACCTCTGAAACATTATATAGAATAATATTACATATAATAATACATATGCAAAATAGTGCAGTGCGTCTGATAAATGGGAATGTATCTGTTTTCTGCCTCTGCTTCGTGCAACATTCTTACACAGCTATTTTGCCAAGTTGTTCATGATACTGCAGACGTTACTGTAGATAAAAAGTGTAAAAATACACTGACCGGTCAGAAATGCAAAATGATAATATTGATCAGAAATGAGTTGATTGTTTGCAGTATTCTGTGCAGTTGGTGGCAGAGCTGAGGTTATTTCTGCATGCGTGGGCTCTTGTCTCCGCTGAGTCGTGTCTGGAGGGGGCTGGCTGCTCCTCGTGATACTCTCCATATGCATTATTAAAACACGTTCACATCAGGCAGTTTCACAGACTTTATTTTTCCACACTGGTCCCTCATCTCACTTTCAGTTCTTCAGCCTGGCCCGATTTCCAGTCAACTGCCTATTCAATTCAACTTTATTAATCCTGAAGGTAAAATGATTTGATAATTGATGAAACATATGAAAGTTTCTGTGGTATAATGATCATGTTTATTGTGGTCAGTGCTATTGGTCCATTCCGTACTACCATTGGTTCACCTACTGTAGTTTATATTTTGTTAGTGTGTGTTTCACTGTCTTTATAACCATTAGATTGACAGTTTGATCCCAGCTTCGGCCAATGCATTGTGTTCTTGTGTCCTTGAGCAAGACACTTCTTCTGCTTTGTCTCAGTGTGAATGTGGTATGCAATTGGTGGTGGTTGATGCCGCAGAATGGTCTTTGCCCACCAACCAGAGGGTAGCCTGTTCAAACTAGGCCTGCACAATACTGGGGGGAAAATAAGAAAAAATGGAATTACATTTTTTCTGAGAATTGCGATAGTGATTAGCTTTATGATATATGTTTAAAAATAATGATTCTGTTCAGAGTGAACATTGTAAACAAATTCAGGAGCATCCAAATTTGAGAAAATTTTGAGTGATAAACTAATACAAGAATCATGTTTGTAGACTTCTAAACAACAGGTAGGTATAACATATATATTTTGTTATATATTGTGATAATTGTCGTTTACACTGAACATTCAAGCACCTAAATAATTGCGGTTTCATTATTTCGCAAACTCAAATTGTGATTAAGATTTGATTGCGATACATTGTGATGACTGGCATTTCACCCACAGATTGGACGCTGCTTAGTACTCGCTGTGCGCCTCTTCTCTCTATATATGGCAACCCCAAGCACCCAAACACCCCCTGTCAGGTGGTCGGGTCCCCTGTGCTCCTCCAGTCATTATATGCTCCAGCTGTGGGAGGGCATCTGTGACGTCTGCCCTCAACCACTCTCCACATGCTGCACGCCACGTGTTGCCCGGGCAACACTAAGCCACTGAAGCAAGTGACAGTTTGTCATGGAGCTGTGAGCTGGAACAGATGGGAGTGCGCAGGTTCTCACATGTTCATTCTGACACATAGGCCAATATATGTGATCAATGTAATGTTCATGTGAAGATTATGGGAAGAGAGAGTTACATGCTGTGGCAAGTTTATTGTGAAATCTAATTCTAGAAACGCTGGGAAACAAAGTAAAGTGTAGAAAGGAGGATACAGAATTCAGCTGTCACATCACTCATTTTATTCAGCCAATGATTCAAAATAATGCATACTAATAGGGCTTCAAGATTAATCGTGATCAAATTGAAATGGAGTGCAGTTAGCAAATTGTAAGGGTTGCAGTCTTTACCATAAAATCCTTCATAAAACAAATAAACTAAAATATCCTGTCTTATTCTGCATAAAACTGCTAACCCTGTTCTGAAATGTGATTGTTGTATTAGATTATCAGTTCATATTTCAGTCTTTTTGTCAATTCTTCTGGATGTGTTTAAAATGTGAACTTTGAACAGAATCTTATTTTTAAAGTATAAAGGGCAAATTTAATCACAATGCTTGTCACAAAAATCGCAATTATATGTATTTCCCAAATCGTGCAGCCCTACATACTACAAAGAACAGCTTAAATATATTTATACAGCAATAAATATAAATACGTTTCAGAAAAAAGCTTGAAAGTAGTATTGACATAAACATGGGTACTAATAATGTTTATTGCATTGTGATCAACAGTGGTGGTAGTCATTAAGCGTTGCCATCTGACCAAGGGGTCTCCGGCTCATTATCTCACTTCCATCAAATTCAGTCAGGTTAATGAGTGTTGTTGCATAAAAGGTACTGCCATTTGAAAGAAGAGTACCTTCTTAAATAGAATAAAAGATATGTAATATTCAGGCCTTGACAGATTCCTGGAATAATCAGATGCCTATTTAATTAGATCTGATTTTCTTGTGCACAAAAGAGTCTGATCATCAAATATGCATAGTGACACGTGTCAGTTTGTCAGGTTTGAGTGATTTTGGAAAACAAAGTACAGTGAATTTTAAAATAACCTTTTCATGATTTTTTTTTTGTCTTTGCCAAACTGCTCAATTGTGTTTTGGAAGTGTCTGTATTCACTTTGACTAAAAACACCAAAAAAACACAATCTTGTCTTTTCATGAGTTTTATTTTGTCTGTGACTAGTAAGAGGGAAGTATGAATCAACAGTTACATAATCACACACTGTATAGGTTGGAGCGTATGTAGCCACCCAACTTAAATCAATCAAACTTTATTTATGAAGCACTTTTCATTAAAAATGTAAGACAAAGTGCTTTCCAGTCCATTAAAACAATCCCACTTGCTCTTCCAAGGACTCCCAACCTCTCTACCTCTACAGCTGCCTTCAGCCCAGTCAGCTGGTACTGGTGTGGTGCATAAAAGTCCTGTGTCTGTGTGTGTGCGCATGCCCGCAGCAATGTGTGGGTTCCTGCATGTTTCTGCTTTGTAATTTAGTGTCATAACAAGATTTCCATTTGGTTTTGAGATAGTATTTGCCAACTGGTTACATACGGTCCAAACTATACAGTGTGTGATTGTGTAATCGTTGATTCATGCGTCCCTCTTACTATTCACAGCCAAAATAAAACTCATGAAAAGACAAGATTGTGGCTTTTTGGTGTTTTTAGTCAAACTTAATACATAAACTTCAAAAATGCAATTGGGGAAATGGGTCTTGAACCCGACTTCCCACATCCAAACCTAATGCCTTGTCTGATGAGCTAACCCTCCACTCAACCATGGCTTCTTGACTTTGACATTTTAAAAAAAAAGGCCTGTGAGCTCACACCAGAGGGGAAAAAAACTGATGCTTTTTTTTTTTTTTTTTTTCACTTGCCACTTAGGGCTTCTGTACAGGAGTGAACGATCAGAAAGAAGTCAGATTACTCACACCAGATGCTACTGTTTCCCTGTCATTTTAATAATTTGATTCTCTACTCCAGAAATCAGATAATGGTCAGATTCTTTACATGTAAATATATCCAGTGTCTACCACAATGTTACTACTGTTTCACGCTCTAAGAAGCAATTTATAAACATGCCTGGGAAACATTCTCGTGTGCGTAACAAGTTTGCATTTTCCATTTTGTTTGAGCGTTGACTTTGGAATTGAGTTTGCTCTTAAATCTCACACCTGACTGCTCTCAAACTTGCGGAAGGAGAA
Source organism: Periophthalmodon schlosseri (assembly GCA_000787095.1). NCBI lineage: Eukaryota > Metazoa > Chordata > Actinopteri > Gobiiformes > Gobiidae > Periophthalmodon > Periophthalmodon schlosseri. The sequence goes on from KN472673.1 coordinate 67,861, forward strand.
AATAGCCCTGGAGCGCATAGCAGAGGTGCCTATATCAGCTAAGCAAGTGCTGAAAGCTACACTGAATACTATTGTGCATCCTGTACACATCTATAGTGTCTCAGCATAGCTAAAAACATTCTTCATCAATACTAGTAGCAATAAATTCATAATGCTAACAGGATGAAAGTGCACATGGATAGAACTGAAGGTTATCTATCCTCCTCATTAGAGTTGACCAGGACGCTTGCTAACAGCCACACTGACACATGGGGCATGTAAAGTAGGTAATGGAATGACAAAAACACCATTATCTGCATAACAATATAGTTTAAAAAGCGCATGCCTCAGCAACGTGGTCCAGACGCTGTGATGGTTGAGCTAACAGCTAAATGGTAATGTGAAACTATAAGAATACATTGGGATAGTTTGTTGGAGATAGTGGTTGGAGTTGTTTTAGAGCTCTGATAGATGTGTACAATGTAATGTCCTTCTGATGCTGACTTAATGACTTAATAACTTTAATATTATTACTTTTACTACTACTACTACTACTACTACTATACTACTATGACTAAAAATGACTAAAGACAATATTTTGTTTTGACCTTCTGTCTAAAGAATAGACATAATTCTTTATTCAAACACTTTAGTGTGAAGAGATAACTGTACAAAATGTGACTACACAGCTCACTTAAATGTTTATGGTAAAAAAGGCTATGGGTGCGTATGTAGTGAATTTCAATTATATAATTTAGGGAAAATTATTAATATTGGCCCAAATATATCAACAGAGCTTATCGGCCATCGGTATCTCTGGATTCTAAACAATCCTTATCGGCATGAAAAAACCATATCGTGTGGTCTCTAGTATAAAACATTAGTGCCTAGCACTAATCCCTGGGGAACATCCATATTACTTTAAAAAGAGAGTGAGTTGCAGGCACAGCACTCAAAACAGACTTTTCAAACCATTGCAAATTGTACTGTGTCTTCTGCTTGTTGCCCTCCTCAAGAGCATACTGTTTGTTTCATAACTAATATATATATATATATATATATTGTTTATGTAGGCTGAATCTAAGCCTGCAGCGCTCTATTTTGTGAAGTGAAATCAGCCTTCAGAAAAGTGGACCAGATCACAGCACACATTGCCAGCGTTATGCAACTTATTGTATGCATCTGAGTGCAATGCATAAACCGCACAATGCTGTCCTTTTTTCAGTATAAGGTCATTCCACATTATGTTGTTTTCAATGTGCACCATCTGCAGTTCTTGTTTGCACCAAATTGCTTTTGTATGAATAGTTGGACTAGAGAATGACTTGGACGTTAATTAACTGTTTCAGAATGTTTGACACCTGGACAGCTGGCGGTGCCAAATCCATTTTTACAGCGGTCAGTTGAAGGACAAGATGTAAACAACCATGCTTTAGGTCTATCATCGAGATCTGATTTCCACTCTCAAATACAAACTTGGAGCCAATATGCAAAAAGGAGCCAAGAGGGTGCAATCCGGGACATTAACAGAAAGACAGAGAATCTCAGTGCATGAGGTTGTGTCTTACCCAGGGGGATTATGGGTAAATTTGGGGGGGGGGCTTGGCGTCAGAGACAAGACTACACAAGCTCCTGAGTCACTCCTCATTTCGCAAGTCATCTGCTCGGAGCTAGCACCGTCTGTCTGTGTGAAAACCCAGTGTGACAGACCAGACAAGGCACCAACAAAAGAAGTTTTGGAATCCTGTGATATCTGAACGTGAAATTATGTGAAATAACTCCTGGGGATTAACTTTTGGGGGAGAAATATTACTGCAATTTATCTGACAAATATTGCAATTAGATTTGCCATTTACAGTAGGGTTGTAAACGGAAAAAAAATAAATCGATACATTCTAAAAGATTGGACATTTCCTAAATACTTTTAGGCATTTATCTATACCAGAAATAGTATAAGACCACTTGGGAATTCTGAAGAAAGTTTTAGAGTATTGGCTCTTTTCCTTATTATCCTAATTGAGTTTGAAACATTTCTGAATACAAGGTGAAACTACAGGGTTTGCAGGTTTTATACATAATTAAATAGGTATAAGACATTTCGTTGTTGCCTAAATAATTTCAGCCTTGGCGATTTGTGAATTATCTTGCGGCCCCATAATGATATTGATTAAATGATAATTCGTTTTCATTTTGTTCCAGGTTCGTGCATGTCAGATATGAGAGGGCTCTCGGTCCCCAGCTCTCCGTCCTGTACGCCCAACACTCCCACGCTGCTTTACAACTCTGAGTCCAACCTGAGCTCACCGCTCAACTTCAGCCTGAACTCTAACTACAGCACGGCCTTCTCCTCCTCCACAGGTTTGTCCTCATGTCCTCCTCCTGAGCCAGTAGTGAACTAGAACTGAAGAAAGATCATTAAAACTGTGCAATGGACCTAAATATGAGAAACAGCACATCATCCACAATTATTTATGACACACTTAATATGAACGAGTTTCCTTTCCTGTCTGCGCTGCCAAAAGCAAAATTATTATCATATAAACAGATTTGATACCCAAGTAATCATTCAACATTTAAAAAAATCTGCCATACCCTGTACTATGAAAAAAAATAGGAATTCACTTTTTTAGTTTGTATTTTTTTCTTCTATAAAAGTTCTATTTCTTTTACTGTCATTTATGTATTCTTTTACTCTCATTATGTATATATTCTACATATTATTTACTGTAACTATTTTGCAGCTGTCCAAAAGTGGACACAGTTTAATCAATTGGGTTTTTGAAAATTCAAGGAAAACTCAAAGCTGAATTATTTGGATTTTACATAATACATTAAAATTAAGTTTGTAATCTAAATTATGTGTGGGATATAGTTATTTTTAATGCCATACTTCCAGGCAAACCAGTAACATAACTTGACCTTGTGACGTCACCTGCTTGTTTCCATGGAGTTAAATAAGCTTAATGCTATGCTGTGAAAGATTCCAGGCAAAGCTAGATTAGCGCCATGGAGACAAGCAGGGGGCGAGCCCTCTACTAGAAAATTTACATGGTGCGCCTTTAAAGTTAGACTAAACACCTAAACTCACACTTACCCCACTTACCCATAACCACATTTCAAATAGAGCTGCTAAACTGGGCAGGGGAGAGTGAGGGAAAAGTACATGGAGGACTAAAGGGGAGAGTGAGGGAAAAGGAGGGATCTGGACATATGAGGAACAGTGTGATTGGTCTAACAGGTATCCACACTTAAAACTCCGCCCCCGCAGCCAGTTGTTTGTAATCAGAAACACCTGGCTGTAATCAGGGCAGGGCTGTGTGATGTCATGTAGTACTTGAAATTTCAGTGATCACTGGAAGCAGCAGTGTAGGTCAGTTTCTGACCTACTTTGCACTAAAATTGCCAAAAAAAAGAGCTAGAAACAGTAGACAATGCTATTAAAACACCGTATATACAGAGTTTAGTAGCAAAAGAATGATTTAGTGTTTAGTTCCACTTTAAGGTCATTAAATTGAAATTCTTGTCACTGTTTCTTTGAATAAGATTTACATTTTATTTTACATTTAGGCACAACTCCGAGCTCCCCATTCTGCAGCCTCCCGGAGTCTCCCACCTTCCCCACCAACACGTGGAGCGATGAGTGCACCATCTGCTACGAGAATGTGGTGGACACTGTGCTGTACGCCTGTGGACATATGTGTCTCTGCTACCCCTGTGGACTCAAACTCAAGAAGATGTCCAACGCCTGCTGTCCTATCTGCAGGAGGACAATCAAAGACATCATCAAGACCTACCGCAGCACGTGAACTCTGGTCTGATACTGCTAAATACAAGCTTCAAAGCCATCCAAGTGATTATAAGGCTGCACAGTGCCATGAAGTCGTCAGGGTATTTTTCAGACTTGGACTAGATATGCAACAAAATGAATCACGTAAAATAAGTATCTTTATATTGCCTTTGAAGAGGTAACTAAAATCACATACTTCACATGTCATTGCAACTGGTTAAATCCAGTTGTCATTGAGTCAGAGCATTGCTGAGACTGCCCCATAGGAACTGTGGGCAGGGGAAAGTGTCTGTGTTTGAGTATAGATCTGCATTTAAGAGGAAATTAGTGAATCATGATGTGGCGACTTGACCAAAGTAGCATATCATCAAAGGAATGGGATGACGATTCGAGTTTTATCACCATATAAGCCTCAAAAGCAGTATGGTTTTATAAATTATGTCAGGAGTTATAACACATTTAATTGTACTGCCCTAAATTATTATAAAAGTTAATGTTTTTTTCCATTGATGGTCATGGTTTGAAGATTGGAAACTGATGAATTAAGTCAGTTATTCAACCACAAACTCAGTTACCATTTCACTCTGGCTCTACTATATAACCACTGTCATTTTGGTTACTTGGCAGATTAAGGTGCATTGAGGTGCATCTTATGTCTACTGAGTTAATTTCTTTTTTAGTAAGAATAATAACAAAAATTGAAGTTTCATCAGAACAGAGAAAGTAAATCACTAAATACAGTTCAACTTTAGTGACACAAACTTGTACCACATTTTAGGAAATTACATGAATCGATGTATGAGCAATTGATACATGTTGATGAAGATCTACTTGGGGCTTTATAATGTCCAGCCAGTCCTGTAGTAGAAAAAGCAAAGACTTCAGATTTTGGAGGAATAATTTAAATGTGTTTGTGTGAAGCGGCACTGCCTAAAACGCTTGTATATCTCCACGAACCTTGATATTAAAAGCCATTTTTATGAGAAAAAAAAGGAATCGAAAAATGTGATTGATCAATAAGACAAATAGAGTTGAATTATCGCGCTACTGGCTCATCCTTGACTCTTAACAAATCTTTAATTACTTGTGGAGACTTTACAGTGCCCTAGTTTGGGAAACTCCAAACTTGCCTACAACATAAACAGACATAAACAGCTTTTTTTTATACGTGCAGCCCGACCCAGGAAATCAATCTTTTATCATGCTTACATTTTCAGTTCAAACCAAAACTGAATATATATTGTTCCTAATGGCCAGCCCACACCTTGACCCACTTTTGTCTCAAGTGTAAATGCATGGGGAGATGAATGGTAATCTAAAGAAGCGCGTGTCCTACTTACTGCCGATAGGACTCCATTTTGTCGCTGATAGCTCTGTGGCACTCTCACTTTTGAAGAATGAAGCTGTCCAAAACTGAACCAGAGGAGGGTTTATGCCCAATGGCTCCAAGGAAATCGTATGTAAGATGTAACTATTCACTGTCTCTACATACCGGCTCCAAAATGAGGCACCAAAGCCTACACTGATGTTTTTTACTGTCCCGGGGAGCGCATAAATAGTTCACATAACCCATTTTCTTGAAAAACAGAGATACAATGCTGTCTGTCTGTTTTCTTGCATATATATTTTTCTCTTTGAGTTTCCCACTGTGCTTTGTGAACTAGAGGAATAACAGGCAAATGTGTTAAAAGTGTTGGCTTCTATAGAAGGTCACAGAGGAAAGAAGTACTGTAAAGAAAGTCAATTGGATGTTGTTGATACAAAGAGGTGGTATCTTGAAGAAAGACTTGACCAGTTACTATATATATCTTAAAGTGGCTTACAGTAGAATATGCTATATGTTCTAGAGTAAGGAGTGCAACTGAGTCAAAAAGAGAAATAGGACAGAGAAACAACAGATCATTTAAAGGTGATATTAGGAAGACAAGATAATATAACAAATTGCTGGTTTACATTGGGCTACTTGATTCGTACTTGAAGTATATGGTTAACTTCAAATTACAACTTTAAAGGTATAGTATGTAACTGTTAGAGCTAGACCTATAAAGTGGTTGGCCAATACATCAGGCCGATATTTGTACTTTTTAGCGAATCGGCTATCGGCCTTAAATGTCCAGCACTGGACGATACTTATTTTGGCCATCCAACTGCCTAAAGAATATGCACAAAGCTTTGTTTAAACACTTAAGTGTGAAGAGGGTACGTCACATGCATGATTCCATGGATACAGAAAGTTAAAACCATACTTCGGAACATTCTCCATAAATATGTTTTAAGCCATTGCGTGGAAGATTATAGCTAAAGGACGGCATTTCCATGGAAACAAACTGGAGGAGACCAAATAAGAGTCAAGTTTGTTTTTAAAAGTTTTTCAGTGCAATAAAAAGAACCAAAATGAAAAAAAAAACATGCTTTTATTTTAGTCAATTTTTTGGCTAAAAATTTGCATACTGTGGCTTTAAATCGCTAATATATATTGAAACTTGGCTAACAGCAAGTCTGTTTTGTGGTTATTGTGCAAAGTCAGATTTTGGGACTAGACCAAGCAGAACTGCCTGAAGCAAATAGTGTAATGTTTGAAGTTTTTGCATCTTAAGTAAATATTATTTCAGCCTGGCCTGTGATATGTGGGCTTCCACCTTATTTTGTGACATTTTATAACATCAAGATGTCCGTTTTGCATATGGAGTGTTTGGAATGGAACAAAGGTTAATGTATTCACTGGCATTTACACCTCGCGTGTCAGTTCTTTTGCCAATCAAATATGTTCCTAAAACATAAGGACACAAAACTATGAAATATACCTAAACTTTAAAGAAACAAACACACATTCCAGGCAAAGCAATAAAATCTTCATTCAGACAATCAGAAAAGTTACATAGTGCATCTTTAAAACAGCAATTTGTTCAAATAACATGAATTGCTCAATTATGAAAGCATTGCGCAATTGAAAGGTGCGATGAGGCCAGGCAGGAGTGACAAATCACTTCATTCATTCAAATTACCAAGTCCTCTGTGTGTGCGCTGTGCTAGAAACGCTCCACATTTCCATACACTGAGTAATAGACACACGCACTTGTTAGCGACAAGGCTGTAGCTTTTTATTGTGAGAATTTCATTAGCATTTCTGTGACTGAGTGCTTCTAAAAGCAAACTCCAAGGACGACTCTAATCTCATGCATTATGGACTGCTTTAGACTTGTTAAGAAAAACAAGCCTTTCTGTATTTTCTTTGCTGTTGAAAGTGCATTTTAAAGTACAACTTATCATCCTGTAGTCAGTCATATTAGAATTTACTGTATAGATAGAAGCTTGAAATAATGTAAAAGTTGTTGATTTGATTTAAGAGTCAAAAGTAGGCTACATGGCTTTCAAATGTCACTTCAGGGATGTATCTCTAAATCAGATGCCTTTCCTTTCACTTAATTGAGCTACGTTTGGCATCAAAACAAAAATGATCAGACAAAACAGTCCTAGCATTGGTGTGCATTGAAGTGTGTGATGGCAGAGTGGTTAGCACTGGTGGCTCTTGGCAAGTTGATTGAGGGTTTGATTCTCAGGGTGTCTAACTAAAAATATTAACCATTACTCGGGCTGCACAATTAATCGCAACCATATCAAAATCGCAATTTGAATGGAAACAATTAGCAAGTCACTATCGCATTTTTTTTTTAGTTTCCTCCACAAACAATAAAATATACTCTATTGTGCATAAAAACTGCTAACCCTGTAGTTTAGATCTGTACAAACATGTTCTGAAATGTGATTCTTGTATCAGTTTGTCAGTTTATATTTCAGTCTTTTTGTCAATTCTTCTGGATGCGTTTAAAATGTGAACTTTGAATTGAATCCTATTATAGAAAGATGAATTGCAAATCTAATCACAGTCACAAAGCTTGTCAGAAAAATCACAAGTAGATATTTTACCCAAATCACTCAGCCATGCTTAAATCAATATTGTGTTGAGTCTAGATGATGCCATATATATAGTGGACAAGTGTGAGTAAATGTCTTTGTGTTAATACAAGCCATTATCCAGGGTCTATCCCGCCTAAGGCCCATAGTTGCTGCTGGGATATGTCCAGAAAACTGCCACTATTGCGGAACCTTAAATTTACAAAAGCCATATTGCTACATTACATACGACTGGAAACTAGAATTCATTTCTTCACATAATTTGCTACAGACCAAATACAAGCCATCACTGTCAAAACATAGCTTATATCGATGTGGAAAAGTTATAGAAGCTGACTGTACATATGGATCTTATTATATATTATATTTATTTTGTCAATGTTTCTGAATTATCATGGTTTATTTTGTATTGTGGCTGTAAGAACTGGGATTGATTGTTGCGTATATATTTGAGAAAGTCTGCGGTTAAGTTTAACTAATGCCAGATATTAAAATACAATATTTCAAAGTCTGTCTGTCCTTCTAATGATAATCTGTGTTGTAGTGAAGCCATATGGTCAAAATTATGATGACATGCTTTTTCTAATGTGACCAAATATGTGGAGTCAAAACAAAGCCAGTGGGATGAGAGAAGGGAATCCTGGGAGATGGTCACAATTTATAAGCTGTTTTCTGTTAACTGTATTTGTAACATAATAAAGTGAAAGAAACCAGTTACCTGTATTCTTTTCATTACTACAAACTGAGTAAGAATCCATTTAAAACAAAATATATATTTCCATAAGACCAATCTGAATTACTACACACCAGACAAAATACAAATCCATACAAAATACATTAAGACCTGCCTATATTGTTTACATTTTACATAGAGAGGAGTTGTGGAGAAAAAAAAATCTGTTTATAATATATGTATGAAACTACTCAATACTTTTGTAAACTAATTGAGTAAAATGATATTAAAGCAGCACTATGTAACTTCTCTGGTGGATATGTTTTGCTTAGAATATACCGCAGTATGGCATTAAACATATATAGTTTGCACTTATTCAATTACATGTTTTATTGCTTTGAAAAAGTGTCACCTCTCCGCAGATCTGACCTGTTAGTCCAAGGAAATATATAAATTTAATGTGATACCGTGGAATATTCTTGGCAAAATAAAGTGCAGCAGGTGGCGGACTCTACAACAAAAAAGTGACATATTGCATCTTTAATTACACTACAGATCACGCCATCTCTCAGATCCTTCTCTCCTGTGGACTTGTGTAACACTGAGCCATATACTACCCATGAATAACAAAGGCTATGGCTTTTAGTAAACAGCTATAACTCACTGGGAGAGTGTTTAGTGTCCTGGTATGCGGACATGGCCAGAATAAACATCATTTGTTATTTACTACAGACAGCAGGGCCTGGCTCTTAATGCAAAGCGCTGGTGTAGCCTATGCTTTTACGCACACTACAATACGCAAACACGATATAAAGTCATTTAGCAACGTGCGTGTGACGTGGACGAGATGAAACAGCTCTTTTGCGCACGACATAATGGGCCTTTATTTAAAAAAATATGCTTTTTTCGGGTATTGGGTATTAAACTATAACATTAAGCTATATACGTCATGATTTTACGTTTTGTTCATTGTCAACTTAAATATTGATCTGAAATGTCTTAATAAAAAAAACAAAAAAAAAACCAAAAAAAAAAAACCGGGTCAATTAACTTTCTGTTCAAAACTGTAGAACTGATAAGTCCCACCACCTCATAGTGGCATTTCACCATAACAAGCTAAACTTTTTAATGCACTTATTGTTATTGTTGAAAATGGCAATGTAACACTTTTGAACACGCAGAAACCCATTAAAATTCAAGTTTACTAATGATGAGGGAACACTATTATAACATGGTTAAAAGCCCATAAAAGTCGATTTTACACAGTATGCCCCCTTTAATGGTGCGAGAAGAGTGCGCATCAGCAGATCTAGTGGAAGTGACACACGAATATCTCCATGACTTTCCACTTGGACCTATGTGTGCACGCGTTGCCCGGCTTTCTATCCATGGCCTACTGGAATTGTAGCGTTCACTGTATGTCATCCGGGTAGGAACTCTGGCAACTCAGGATGGCATTTGTATTCCAAAATTGCGTCGAATTGATCGTGAATTTTAAATAGTCCAGACTCGGTTTTGTTCCTGTTCTTCTTCGTAAGACTCTAAGCTTTTTGGAGAGGTTGTGATGTAAAATCTTTTTGGTGCGTGTCGGATTTGCGGCATCGAGGTGGGAAAAACTGTGAGTAGAAAGGTAATTATGTTGCAAAGTACGACTAGTTCAAAATATCAATTGAGTGATTTTAGCCCGGCACTCTCCAATTAGCGCTGATTGCTCGTCTCTGCAGAGGCTGGAGTCGATGGAGTGAGAGGCTGAGTGCTGCTGCCCCCATGTGGCGACCGAGACTAACGGCGCCTTATGCAACATTTCTAGCTCAGTTTGTGGAAAGGTCAGACTATAGGCTTCAGTGCATTTTAATTGGCATCTCATTGAACGAGATTATGATTATTTCATGGAGGCTAAGGAGCATTTAAAATAGAAAATGGTTATGCCTATATTGATTGTTTAAAGGGCAAATATATATTCTTCAATTATTATTATTATTATTATTGTTGTCATCTAAAACATCATACATTTCTGTCATTTTCTTTACATAATAGTAATTGATATGTCAGCTGTACTTTTTCCTAAACAAATCCACTTGAATTAGCAACCTACTGCAAAACACTGAGTATTCAAAAGAACCCCAAGAACACCAATCATCTTCTAGTACAACTACTTACTGTACATTTTCAATTAGTAAAATTCTGTCAATTTGTTCATTTAAGTGCCACTTTTTAGCCAAGAATTAGACAAAAAATAAATAAATAAATAATTGTTTAACTTATTATTTTTGATGTTTTATTGCATTGAAAAACATGCATACTTACTGTGAGCTTTCTTGCATCTCCACAAACCTGACGCTTACTTAGCCAGGGGAGGGCCTTTTCCTCCTTGTCTACATGGAAATGTTGTTCCTTTAGCAATTATATTCCACAATGTGGCATAAATGACTTGTATATCACCATAGAGAATGTTCCAAAGTATGGTTTTGACTTTCTATGCAGGTGACGTGCCACCTCCAGAAAGTTACAGTGTTACTTTGCCCCAGTCACATCTCACTTCACAGGAAGAAGGTTGTTCTGATCATGTTCTCCCTGTGTCTATGGGTGTTCTCCAACCTAAAACATGCCAATCCTCCAGCTAGGTACTCCTCACCAGGAGTTTAGCGGCCATTTATGATCGCATATGGCCCTGATTATACCCCCTGGCTTACATCATTTGGTAAAAAACAATTCCATACATTTTCTGGATGGCACAGACAGCCCACAACCACAGCCCTAATCACAAAGATGATCACTAATTAGTCTATGCGTCATAACAGCAGAGATCCTGTTTTTCACTTTAGAATTTCTGTGGGTGGTTGGAAAGTACACTATATTGTAGTTTTGATTTACCGTGTTTATGATTATGGAAGAAGGCAACAATATTACGGAGTTCTTGCTTTGTCAATTAATGCTAAATTACGCAGCCGGGTGACCACAAAATGCAAGTGAACCAAATGCTAATGTGCAGATTAGTGGAGTGCATTTCTAGCCAAGGAAAATCAAAGCCAACTGCAGCACTTATGGTTAGAAATAATAAAAGGGGTGTCAAGCCAAGCAAGTGTGAGCTAATTTATTTGGCTAACTGCATCCAGCTGCTGAAATACTTAAGTTGCATTGCACAGGCAGAGATATAGTCTGCATTCATATTGGATGTAAACCAATTCACCAGGCTATAAGCAAAAGACTTCTCAACCGTGAAACCAATTAGAACAACACAAGTGAGCGCCTAATATTACCAGTGATAATGGGCTGTAATTGGCTTGCATTAAAAAGTGTATTATAGCTAACATCCATCTGTACTCAATTCCCCAGATGATGATTTGCTTTTAAATGTCATTTGCAAACAGCCGTGGCAGCAGCAGTCGCACAAAACTCTAGGTATCCCAAGTGGATTGCTGTATTCGCAGTTAGGGACCCACCTGAACAGCTTTAGGAATATAAGGAATAAAGAAGGAGATAGTTCCCAGGAGACACCAAAAGACACTGAAAAGGCACTTGAAGATGTAAGAGCATATGGTGTAGAGAGCATGATGGCACAGTGGTTAGCATTTAAGCACTACATTAATAGATGATGAACCAATTCAATCTGGAGAGATGAATTAGAATTTTGTTTACTGAATGTAAACCATGACATCTATTATAACCTAATCTAAGTCATTTCATCATCTCCTGTAGGTTTATAAAAAACACGCTCTGATTGGCTGTAATAGAGAGGTGATTGTGTCATGGTGCATGCCCGAATGTCTTTCACTCTTACTCACATCAAGAAGGTCCCTGGTTCAATTCCCGAACCAGATGGGACCTTTCTATGTGGCAAGTGCATGCTCTCTTGTCTGGAATGGTTTCCTTCCTCTGGGCATTCCAGTTTCCTAGACCCTCAGCTAGGTATGCCTGACTAAGATCCTGGCTGAAAAGAATTTCGAAGTCTTCCAATATAATTCACGGCCAATGTAGCTACAGGTAAGACAGTCTGACAAATGAATGAGCATTTATTTTATTTTTTAGCAAACAAAGGATCAGTGTGTTAACTGTAATTATTCTCATGCATATAGCTTGGCTATGCAGTGCTGTTTGCAGAGTTCTAAGCCAATAGTTTACTTTTGTACCCCATTAGAGTGAAAGTCGTGTGAGGCAGTTAAAAGAGCCCTTTCATAAAATAAACAATGCATTTGCAAGAAACCTCAGATTGGAGACTCCTGAGAGGCAGTCATAATATGGTGATTATTAAGTATTATTAACAGAGTCAACCAAGAATAACAGTTTTATAGATACTTAAAAAGTGCATTTATTTACTTGGTTCTTTAGGCACATCTGTTAACATCTTTGGTCACACAGTTAACAGGAAACAAAAAAAAGCATCACAATTACTGCAGCAGCTCAAAGAGTAATGTTTGTCAAATTTACTGCCCAGCAGAAATTTCAAAATATTATAGGATATAGTTTTGACTATTAAACGTCTCTCTAATGTGTTACGTCATTAGAGAATTGAGAATAAATAGTTGCTGAAATGAAGAACCCAAAGATTTGGTAGATTGAGGAAAATACTGCCACAGTTTAGGATGCTCAATTTGTTTCATTACATTGAAAGCGGACACATAAATGGGTAAAATATATCACATAAGGACAGGAATATAAAAACATGCAAACAAGCGTCACACAACACCAGCACAAAAAGTATGCTAGTCAAACATTTAGATGTCTTCATAAAAAGGAGTAGAAAATTGCTTAGTTTAACAGCCCTAGGCATAGTCAGTATAATGGATCCTTTCAAACATGCAGAAAGCTTTAAATGCCTTAACAACTTTATAAAAGGACAGACATTAAAAGTTGGACATAAAAACATTTTCAGACATCTTGTTTCAAGTTAAGGTTAGCCTGATGACAGCATCCATCCCCACTTTCTGCTTTTCTCTTTGGTTTGTTCCAACATCCTCCGACATAACTTCTGTGGCCCTCCATCACAACCACTGCACTTTACCAGATGTCCCACTTCATTAACACTCATAATCTGATCTGGCTGATCGCTTTGGCACAGGTACCGGGAACAGAATCCGTATTTAACACATTTAATGGTCTTCATAAAATAAATGAATCTGTTAAAGTAGTCTTTACACGCATGTTAAAAGAGTTCTTCCAGCTCCGTACATGAGTGCTAGTGCTTCTTCTCGAGGTAATTTGAGGGGACCCATCCTTTCCTTGGTCGGCCATTGTCCAGAACTTTGCAGTACCACCAGCCATTCGGATTCCGTTCCAGAACTTCCAAAGATGTGCCCTCGGGAAATCCCATAGTTTCCTCGTCGCCATGGTAATCCGCAATAGATACATACACATCCCTTAGATTGTTGTGGATGATGTGCGGTTTTGGTTTAACGGTAGAAATTGGCACAGCAGTCTTCTGAGAGCTGTGGCTTAGAGATTCAGAGCTACCATTTCCTGCCCTGTACCTGCTTGGAAGTGTGATGTTATTTGGGGTGAGATTCCGAGGTACAGTACCGAATGAAGCATTCCGACGCACTGTGGGGCTAGTGCGAGGGTGGTCTGTAGAATTCAAAGACTCATTTCTTCTTAAGGAGCTAACAGGGCTGGGGCCATCCATAATAGGGGCAGATATGAAGACAGACTGGGGCCTGACTACCTGCTGCTGCTTGGTGCTGTTTTGTTTTTTGGATGCACCAAATAATCCTAAAGGTTTGGTGAAGCCACCTGGAGGTTTAGATGGAATAGGTGGAGTGACTTTCTTTAAGTTTTGGTTGATGTTGTTCAAAGCTTGGACTCTTTGCTCATTCTTCTCCAGACTGTTGGACTTGCTGAGACTTTTTGTGGGAGAGCCATCTGATTCTGATCCCACCATCTCATCTTGTTGCCGGACTGGTTCCAGGTAGTAGGTGGGAGCCCAACCTTCATTGTCGCCCCAACGAATGTACCACCAGCCACTTTCCTGCTTCTCCAACACTTCAACCTCCACTCCTGCAGGGAAGCTGAGCTCAGACTCCTGCACTTTTTCATAGGGGTCCGTTGTGCGATATTGCATGCACCCTTCCAGGTCGGAGTCACCCCTGCTCCCTTTGGAATAGTTGGATGAAAGATCAGATGTACTTTGGGAAGAGAAGGAATCCTCAGATGAAACTACAGAAGCTGTTTCAGAATCTTCACCTTTGGATGTCTTGTTGCCATTTTTGAGTTGCCCTGTTGGACGCAGCTGTCTTCTCAAAGTACTGATATCCATCTTCTCAGCGCTCGGAGATTTGGCCATTTGTGGTTTAGGCCTTACCACTGGTTTGAGTTTCGCAGACGCCTTAGTGGAAGGGGACTCCTTGTTTTCATCTTTATCTTTCTTTGGCGTGGACTCAGTTGAGGCTGATTTCGGGCTGGGCATATCTTCAGATTTAGCAAAGGAACTCCCATTTAAATCGATTTTTAGTTTGCTGCCTGCAGGTCTCCACCCTCCCGATGAAGGTGTTTGGTTAGAAGCGGTCTTGCCAGAATCAGACAAAACACTTGTCTTGGAGGAATTTGAATCCCGACTGCACTGGCGTTCTGGGGTCTCTCGGAAGGGCCAAAAGCCGTCATTCTCATAGATACCCTCTTTCTCGG